>JAVRKA010001063.1:0-28797 GCA_034508555.1 Venustoraphidia nigricollis | reverse complement strand
GATAGGCATTTCAAATATATATGCTGATAGGCATTTCAGATGTAGTTTCCGATAGGCATTTCAAAAATAGGTGCCGATAGGCGTTTCAGATATAGGTGCCGATAGGCATTTCAGATATAGTTGCCGATTGGCATTTTAAAAATAGGTGCCGATAGGCATTTCAGATATAGAAGTCGATAGGCATTTCAAATATAGGTGCCGATAGGCATTCCAGATATGGTTGCCGATAGGTATTTCAAATATAGGTGCTGATAGGCATTTCAGATATAGTTGGCGATTGGCATTTTAAAAATAGGTGTCGATAGGCATTTCAGATATAGAAGCCGATAGGCATTTCAAATATAGGTGCCGATAGGCATTCCAGATATGGTTGCCGATAGGCATTTCAAATATAGGGCTGATAGGCATTTCAGATGTAGTTTCCGATAGGCATTTCAAAAATAGGTGCCGATAGGCATTTCAGATATAGGTGCCGATAGGCATTTCAGATATAGTTGCCGATTGGCATTTTAAAAATAGGTGCCGATAGGCATTTCAGATATAGAAGCCGATAGGCATTTCAAATATAGGTGCTGATAGGCATTTCAGATGTAGTTTCCGATAGGCATTTCAAAAATAGGTGCCGATAGGCATTTCAAATATAGGTGCCGATAGGCATTTCAGATATAGTTGCCGATTGGCATTTTAAAAATAGGAACCGATAGGCATTTCAGATATAGAAGCCGATAAGCATTTCAAATATAGGTGCCGATAAGCATTCCAGATATGGTTGCCGATAGGCATTTCAAATATAGGTGCTGATAGGCATTTCAGATGTAGTTTCCGATAGGCATTTCAATAATTGGTGCCGATAGGCATTTTAGATATAGGTGCCGATAGGCATTTCAGATATAGTTGCCGATTGGCATTTTAAAAATAGGTGCCGATACGCATTTCAGATATAGAAGCCGATAGGTATTTTAAATATAGGTGTCGATAGGCATTTCAGATATGGTTGCCGATAGGCATTTCAAATATAGAGCTGATAGGCATTTCAGATGTAGTTTCCGATAGGCATTTCAAAAATAGGTGCCGATAGGCATTTCAGATATAGGTGCCGATAGGCATTTCAGATATAGTTGCCGATTGGCATTTTAAAAATAGGTGCCGATAGGCATTTCAGATATAGAAGCCGATAAGCATTTCAAATATAGGTGCCGATAGGCATTCCAGATATGGTTGCCGATAGGCATTTCAAATATAGGGCTGATAGGCATTTCAGATGTAGTTTCCGATAGGCATTTCAAAAATAGGTGCCGATAGGCATTTCAAATATAGGTGCCGATAGGCATTTCAGATATAAATGGCGATTGGGATTTTAAAAATAGGTGTCGATAGGCATTTCAGATATAGAAGCCGATAGGCATTTCAAATATAGGTGCCGATAGGCATTCCAGATATGGTTGCCGATAGGCATTTCAAATATATGTGCTGATAGGCATTCCAGATGTAGTTTCCGATAGGCATTTCAAAAATTGGTGCCGATAGGCATTTAAGATATAGGTGCCGATAGGCATTTCAGATATAGTTACCGATTGGCATTTTACAAATAGGTGCCGATAGGCATTTAAGATATAGAAGCCGATAGGCATTTCAAATATAGGTGCCGATAGGCATTCCAGATATGGTTGCCGATAGGCATTTTAAATATAGGTGCTGATAGGCATTTCAATTGTAGTTTCCGATAGGCATTTCAAAAATAGTTGCCGATGGGCATTTCAGATATAGGTGCCGATAGGCATTTCAGATATAGTTGCCGATTGGCATTTTAAAAATAGGTGCCGATAGGCATTTCAGATATAGAAGCCGATAGGCATTTGAAATATAGGTGCCGATAGGCATTCCCGATATGGTTGCCGATAGGCTATTCAAATATATGTGCTGATAGGCATTTCAGATGTAGTTTCCGATAGGCATTTCAAAAATAGGTACCGATAGGCATTTCAGATATTTGCCGATTGGCATTTTTAAAATAGGTGCTGATAGGCATTTTAGATATAGTTGCCGATTGGCGTTTCAAAAATAGGTGCCGATAGGCATTTCAGATATAGATGCCGATAGGCATATCAGATATAGTTGCCGATAGGCATTTCAAATATAGGTGCTGATAGGCATTTCAGATGTAGTTTTCGATAGGCATTTCAAAAATAGGTGCCGATAGGCATTTCAGATATAGGTGCCGATAGGCATTTCAGATATAGTTGCCGATTGGCATTTTAAATATAGGTGCCGATAGGCATTTCAGATATAGAAGCCGACAGGCATTTCAAATATAGGTGCTGATAGGCATTCCAGATATGGTTGCCGATAGGCATTTCAAATATAGGTGCTGATAGGCATTTCAGATGTAGTTTCCGATAGGCATTTCAAAAATTGGTGCCGATATGCATTTCAGATATAGGTGCCGATAGGCATTTCAGATATAGTTGCCGATTGGCATTTTAAAAATAGGTGCCGATAGGCATTTCAGATATAGAAGCCGATAGGTATTTCAAATATTGGTGTCGATAGACATTTCAGGTATGGTTGCCGATAGGCATTTCAAATATTGGTGCTGATAGGCATTTCAGATGTAGTTTCCGATAGGATTTTCAAAAATAGGTGCCGATAGGCATTTCAGATATAGGTGCCGATAGGCATTTCAGATATAGTTGCCGACTGGCATTTTGAAAATAGGTGCCGATAGGCATTTCAGATATAGAAGCCGATAGGCATTTCAAATATAGGTGCCGATAGGCATTCCAGATATGGTTGCCGATAGGCATTTCAAATATAGGTGCTGATAGGCATTTCAGATGTAGTTTCCGATAGGCATTTCAAAAATAGGTGCCGATAGCAATTTTAGATATAGGTGCCGATAGGCATTTCAGATATAGTTGCCGATTGGCATTTTAAAAATAGGTGCCGATAGGCATTTCAGATATAGAAGCCGATAGGCATTTCAAATATAGGTGCCGATAGGCATTCCAGATATGGTTGCCGATAGGCATTTCAAATATAGGTGCTGATAGGCATTTCAGATGTAGTTTCCGATAGGCATTTCAAAAATAGGTGCCGATAGCAATTTTAGATATAGGTGCCGATAGGCATTTCAGATATAGTTGCCGATTGGCATTTTAAAAATAGGTGTCGATAGGCATTTCAGATATAGAAGCCGATAGGCATTTCAAATATAGGTGCTGATAGGCATTTCAGATATGGTTGCCGATAGGCATTTCAAATATTGGTGCTGATAGACATTTCAGATGTAGTTTCCGATAGGCATTTCAAAAATAGGTGCCGATAGGCATTTCAGATATAGATGCCGATAGGCATTTCAGATATAGTTGCCGATTGGCATTTTAAAAATAGGTGCCGATAGGCATTTCAGATATAGGTGCCGATAGGCATTTCAGATATAGTTGCCGATTAGCATTTTAAAAATAGGTGCCGATACGCATTTCAGATATAGAAGCCGATAGGTATTTCAAATATAGGTGTCGATAGGCATTTCAGATATGGTTGCCGATAGGCATTTCAAATATAGATGCTGATAGGCATTTCAGATGTAGTTTCCGATAGGCATTAAAAAAATAGGTGCCGATAGGCATTTCAGATATAGGTGCCGATAGGCATTTCAGATATAGGTGCTGATAGGCATTCCAGATGTAGTTTCCGATAGGCATTTCAAAAATTGGTGCCGATAGGCATTTCAGATATAGGTGCCGATAGGCATTTCAGATATAGTTACCGATTGGCATTTTAAAAATAGGTGCCGATAGGCATTTCAGATATAGTTGCCGATAGGCATTTCAAATATAAGTGCTGATAGGCATTTCAGATGTAGTTTCCGATAGGCATTTCAAAAATAGGTGCCGATAGGCATTTCAGATATAGGTGCCGATAGGCATTTCAGATATGTTTGCCGATTGGCATTTTAAAAATAGGTGCCGATAGGCATTTCAGATATAAAAGCCGATAGGCATTTAAAATATATGTGCCGATAGGCATTGCAGATATAGTTGCCGATTAGCATTTTAAAAATAGGTGCCGATACGCATTTCAGATATAGAAGCCGATAGGTATTTCAAATATAGGTGTCGATAGGCATTTCAGATATGGTTGCCGATAGGCATTTCAAATATAGGTGCTGATAGGCATTTCAGATGTAGTTTCCGATAGGCATTTCAAAAATAGGTGCCGATAGGCATTTCAGATATAGGTGCCGATAGGCATTTCAGATATAGTTGGCGATTGGCATTTTAAAAATAGGTGTCGATAGGCATTTCAGATATAGAAGCCGATAGGCATTTCAAATATAGGTGCCGATAGGCATTCCAGATATGGTTGCCGATAGGCATTTCAAATATAGGTGCTGATAGGCATTCCAGATGTAGTTTCCGATAGGCATTTCAAAAATTGGTGCCGATAGGCATTTCAGATATAGGTGCCGATAGGCATTTCAGATATAGTTACCGATTGGCATTTTAAAAATAGGTGCCGATAGGCATTTCAGATATAGAAGCCGATAGGTATTTCAAATATAGGTGTCGATAGGCATTTCAGATATGGTTGCCGATAGGCATTTCAAATATAAGTGCTGATAGGCATTTCAGATGTAGTTTCCGATAGGCATTTCAAAAATAGGTGCCGATAGGCATTTCAGATATAGGTGCCGATAGGCATTTCAGATATAGAAGCCGATAGGCATTTAAAATATATGTGCCGATAGGCATTGCAGATATGGTTGCCGATAGGCATTTTAAATATAGGTGCTGATAGGCATTTCAGATGTAGTTTCCGATAGGCATTTCAAAAATAGGTGCCGATGGGCATTTCAGATATAGGTGCCGATAGGCATTTCAGATATAGTTGCCAATTGGCACTTTAAAAATAGGTGTCGATAGGCATTTCAGATAGAGAAGCCGATAGGCATTTTAAATATAGGTGCCGATAGGCATTCCAGATATGGTTGCCGATAGGCATTTCAAATATATATGCTGATAGGCATTTCAGATGTAGTTTCCGATAGGCATTTCAAAAATAGGTGCCGATAGGCGTTTCAGATATAGGTGCCGATAGGCATTTCAGATATAGTTGCCGATTGGCATTTTAAAAATAGGTGCCGATAGGCATTTCAGATATAGAAGTCGATAGGCATTTCAAATATAGGTGCCGATAGGCATTCCAGATATGGTTGCCGATAGGTATTTCAAATATAGGTGCTGATAGGCATTTCAGATATAGTTGGCGATTGGCATTTTAAAAATAGGTGTCGATAGGCATTTCAGATATAGAAGCCGATAGGCATTTCAAATATAGGTGCCGATAGGCATTCCAGATATGGTTGCCGATAGGCATTTCAAATATAGGGCTGATAGGCATTTCAGATGTAGTTTCCGATAGGCATTTCAAAAATAGGTGCCGATAGGCATTTCAGATATAGGTGCCGATAGGCATTTCAGATATAGTTGCCGATTGGCATTTTAAAAATAGGTGCCGATAGGCATTTCAGATATAGAAGCCGATAGGCATTTCAAATATAGGTGCTGATAGGCATTTCAGATGTAGTTTCCGATAGGCATTTCAAAAATAGGTGCCGATAGGCATTTCAAATATAGGTGCCGATAGGCATTTCAGATATAGTTGCCGATTGGCATTTTAAAAATAGGAACCGATAGGCATTTCAGATATAGAAGCCGATAAGCATTTCAAATATAGGTGCCGATAAGCATTCCAGATATGGTTGCCGATAGGCATTTCAAATATAGGTGCTGATAGGCATTTCAGATGTAGTTTCCGATAGGCATTTCAAAAATTGGTGCCGATAGGCATTTTAGATATAGGTGCCGATAGGCATTTCAGATATAGTTGCCGATTGGCATTTTAAAAATAGGTGCCGATACGCATTTCAGATATAGAAGCCGATAGGTATTTTAAATATAGGTGTCGATAGGCATTTCAGATATGGTTGCCGATAGGCATTTCAAATATAGAGCTGATAGGCATTTCAGATGTAGTTTCCGATAGGCATTTCAAAAATAGGTGCCGATAGGCATTTCAGATATAGGTGCCGATAGGCATTTCAGATATAGTTGCCGATTGGCATTTTAAAAATAGGTGCCGATAGGCATTTCAGATATAGAAGCCGATAAGCATTTCAAATATAGGTGCCGATAGGCATTCCAGATATGGTTGCCGATAGGCATTTCAAATATAGGGCTGATAGGCATTTCAGATGTAGTTTCCGATAGGCATTTCAAAAATAGGTGCCGATAGGCATTTCAAATATAGGTGCCGATAGGCATTTCAGATATAAATGGCGATTGGGATTTTAAAAATAGGTGTCGATAGGCATTTCAGATATAGAAGCCGATAGGCATTTCAAATATAGGTGCCGATAGGCATTCCAGATATGGTTGCCGATAGGCATTTCAAATATATGTGCTGATAGGCATTCCAGATGTAGTTTCCGATAGGCATTTCAAAAATTGGTGCCGATAGGCATTTAAGATATAGGTGCCGATAGGCATTTCAGATATAGTTACCGATTGGCATTTTACAAATAGGTGCCGATAGGCATTTAAGATATAGAAGCCGATAGGCATTTCAAATATAGGTGCCGATAGGCATTCCAGATATGGTTGCCGATAGGCATTTTAAATATAGGTGCTGATAGGCATTTCAATTGTAGTTTCCGATAGGCATTTCAAAAATAGTTGCCGATGGGCATTTCAGATATAGGTGCCGATAGGCATTTCAGATATAGTTGCCGATTGGCATTTTAAAAATAGGTGCCGATAGGCATTTCAGATATAGAAGCCGATAGGCATTTGAAATATAGGTGCCGATAGGCATTCCCGATATGGTTGCCGATAGGCTATTCAAATATATGTGCTGATAGGCATTTCAGATGTAGTTTCCGATAGGCATTTCAAAAATAGGTACCGATAGGCATTTCAGATATTTGCCGATTGGCATTTTTAAAATAGGTGCTGATAGGCATTTTAGATATAGTTGCCGATTGGCGTTTCAAAAATAGGTGCCGATAGGCATTTCAGATATAGGTGCCGATAGGCATATCAGATATAGATGCCGATAGGCATTTCAAATATAGGTGCTGATAGGCATTTCAGATGTAGTTTTCGATAGGCATTTCAAAAATAGGTGCCGATAGGCATTTCAGATATAGGTGCCGATAGGCATTTCAGATATAGTTGCCGATTGGCATTTTAAATATAGGTGCCGATAGGCATTTCAGATATAGAAGCCGACAGGCATTTCAAATATAGGTGCTGATAGGCATTCCAGATATGGTTGCCGATAGGCATTTCAAATATAGGTGCTGATAGGCATTTCAGATGTAGTTTCCGATAGGCATTTCAAAAATTGGTGCCGATATGCATTTCAGATATAGGTGCCGATAGGCATTTCAGATATAGTTGCCGATTGGCATTTTAAAAATAGGTGCCGATAGGCATTTCAGATATAGAAGCCGATAGGTATTTCAAATATTGGTGTCGATAGACATTTCAGGTATGGTTGCCGATAGGCATTTCAAATATTGGTGCTGATAGGCATTTCAGATGTAGTTTCCGATAGGATTTTCAAAAATAGGTGCCGATAGGCATTTCAGATATAGGTGCCGATAGGCATTTCAGATATAGTTGCCGACTGGCATTTTGAAAATAGGTGCCGATAGGCATTTCAGATATAGAAGCCGATAGGCATTTCAAATATAGGTGCCGATAGGCATTCCAGATATGGTTGCCGATAGGCATTTCAAATATAGGTGCTGATAGGCATTTCAGATGTAGTTTCCGATAGGCATTTCAAAAATAGGTGCCGATAGCAATTTTAGATATAGGTGCCGATAGGCATTTCAGATATAGTTGCCGATTGGCATTTTAAAAATAGGTGTCGATAGGCATTTCAGATATAGAAGCCGATAGGCATTTCAAATATAGGTGCTGATAGGCATTCCAGATATGGTTGCCGATAGGCATTTCAAATATAGGTGCTGATAGGCATTCCAGATGTAGTTTCCGATAGGCATCTCAAAAATTGGTGCCGATAGGCATTTCAGATATAGGTGCCGATAGGCATTTCAGATATAGTTACCGATTGGCATTTTAAAAATAGGTGCCGATAGGCATTTCAGATATAGAAGCCGATAGGTATTTGAAATATAGGTGTCGATAGGCATTTCAGATATGGTCGCCGATAGGCATTTCAAATATAGGTGCTGATAGGCATTTCAGATGTAGTTTCCGATAGGCTTTTCAAAAATAGGTGCCGATAGGCATTTCAGATATAGTTGCCGATTGGCATTTTAAAAATAGGTGCCGATAGGCATTTCAGATATAGAAGCCGATAGGCATTTCAAATGTCGGTGCCGATAGGCATTCCAGATATGGTTGCCGATAGGCATTTCAAATATGGGTGCTGATAGGCATTTCAGAAGTAGTTTCCGATAGGCATTTCAAAAATAGGTGCCGATAGGCATTTCAGATATAGGTGCCGATAGGCATTTCAGATATAGTTGTCGATTGGCATTTTAAAAACAGTTGCCGATAGGCATTTCAGATATAGAAGCCGATAGGTATTTCAAATATAGGTGTCGATAGGCTTTTCAGATATGGTTGCCGATAGGCATTTCAAATATAGGAGCAGATAGGCATTTCAGATGTAGTTTCCGAAAGGCATTTCAAAAATAGGTGCCATTAGGCATTTCAGAAAGAGGTGCCGATAGGCATTTCAGATATAGGTGCCGATAGGCATTTCAGATTTAGTTGCCGATTGGCACTTTAAAAATATGTGCCGATAGGCATATCAGATATAGGTGCCGATAGGCATATCAGATATAGTTGCCGATAGGCATTTAAAATATAGGTGCCGATAGGCATTTCGTATATAGGTGTCGATAGGCATTTCAGATATAAATGCCGAAAGGCATTTCAGATATAGGTGCCGATAGGCATTTCTGATGTGGTTGCCGATAGGCATTTCAAATATAGGTGCTGATAGGCATTTCAGATGTAGTTTTCGATAGGCATTTCAAAAATAGGTGCCGATAGGCAATTCAGATATAGGTGACGATAGGCACTTGAGATATAGTTGCCGATTGGCATTTTAAAAATAGGTGCCGATAGGCATTTCAGATATAGAAGCCGATAGGCATTTCAAATATAGGTGCCGATAGGCATTCCAGATATGGTTGCCGATAGGTATTTCAAATATAGGTGCTGATAGGCATTTCAGATATAGTTGGCGATTGGCATTTTAAAAATAGGTCTCGATAGGCATTTCAGATATAGAAGCCGATAGGCATTTCAAATATAGGTGCCGATAGGCATTCCATATATGGTTGTCGATAGGCATTTCAAAAATAGGTGCCGATAGGCATTTCAGATATAGAAGCCGATAGGTATTTGAAATATAGGTGTCGATAGGCATTTCAGATATGGTCGCCGATAGGCATTTCAAATATAGGTGCTGATAGGCATTTCAGATGTAGTTTCCGATAGGCTTTTCAAAAATAGGTGCCGATAGGCATTTCAGATATAGTTGCCGATTGGCATTTTAAAAATAGGTGCCGATAGGCATTTCAGATATAGAAGCCGATAGGCATTTCAAATGTCGGTGCCGATAGGCATTCCAGATATGGTTGCCGATAGGCATTTCAGATATAGGTGCCGATAGGCATTTCAGATATAGTTGCCGATTGGCATTTTAAAAACAGGTGCCGATAGGCATTTCAGATATAGAAGCCGATAGGTATTTCAAATATAGGTGTCGATAGGCATTTCAGCTATGGTTGCCGATAGGCATTTCAAATATAGGAGCCTATAGGCATTTCAAATATAGGTGCCGATAGGCATTCCCGATATGGTTGCCGATAGGCTATTCAAATATAGGTGCTGATAGGCATTTCAGATGTAGTTTCCGATAGGCATTTCAAAAATAGGTACCGATAGGCATTTCAGATATAGTTGCCGATTGGCATTTTAAAAATAGGTGCCGATAGGCATTTCAGATATAGAAGCCTATAGGCATTTCAAATATAGGTGCCGATAGGCATTCCCGATATGGTTGCCGATAGGCTATTCAAATATAAGTGCTGATAGGCATTTCAGATGTAGTTTCCGATAGGCATTTCAAAAATAGGTACCGATAGGCATTTCAGATATAGTTGCCGATTGGCATTTTAAAAATAGGTGCCGATAGGCATTTCAGATATAGCTGCCGATTGGCATTTCAAAAATAGGTGCCGATAGGCATTTCAGATATAGGTGCCGATAGGCATATCAGATATAGTTGCCGATAGGCATTTCAAATATAGGTGCTGATAGGCATTTCAGATGTAGTTTTCGATAGGCATTTCAAAAATAGGTGCCGATAGGCATTTCAGATATAGGTGCCGATAGGCATTTCAGATATAGTGGCCGATTGGCATTTTAAATATAAATGCCGATAAGCATTTCAGATATAGAAGCCGATAGGCATTTCAAATATAGGTGCTGATAGGCATTCCAGATATGGTTGCCGATAGGCATTTCAAATATAGGTGCTGATAAGCATTTCAGATGTAGTTTCCGATAGGCATTTCAAAAATTGATGCCGATAAGCATTTCAGATATAGGTGCCGATAGGCATTTCAGATATAGTTGCCGATTGGCATTTTAAAAATATGTGCCGATAGGCATTTCAGATATAGAAGCCGATAGGCATTTCAAATATAGGTGCTGATAGGCATTCCAGATATGGTTGCCGATAGGCATTTCAAATATAGGTGCTGATAGGCATTTCAGATGTAGTTTCCGTTAGGCATTTTAAAAATTGGTGCCGATAAGCATTTCAGATATAGGTGCCGATAGGCATTTCAGATATAGTTGCCGATTGGCATTTTAAAAATAGGTGCCGATAGGCATTTCAGATATAGAAGCCGATAGGTATTTCAAATATTTGTGTCGATAGGCATTTCAGGTATGGTTGCCGATAGGCATTTCAAATATTGGTGCTGATAGGCATTTCAGATGTAGTTTCCGATAGGCATTTCAAAAATAGGTGCCGATAGGCATTTTATATATAGGTGCCGATAGGCATTTCAGATTTAGTTGCCGATTGGCATTTTAAAAACAGGTGTCGATAGGCATTTCAGATATAGAACCCGATAGGCATTTCAAATATAGGTGCCGATAGGCATTCCAGATATGGTTGCCGATAGGCATTTCAAATATAGGTGCTGATAGGCATTCCAGATGTAGTTTCCGATAGGCATTTCAAAAATTGGTGCCGATAGGCATTTCAGATATAGGTGCCGATAGGCATTTCAGATATAGAAGCCGATAGGTATTTCAAATTTAGGTGTCGATAGGCATTTCAGATATGGTCGCCGATAGGCATTTCAAATATAGGTGCTGATAGGCATTTCAGATGTAGTTTCCGATAGGCATTTTAAAAATAGGTGCCGATAGGCATTTCAGATATAGGTGCCGAAAGGCATTTCAGATATAGTTGCCGATTGGCATTTTAAAAATAGGTGCCGATAGGCATTTCAGATATGGTTGCCGATAGGCATTTCAAATATAGGTGCTGATAGGCATTCCAGATGTAGTTTCCGATAGGCATTTCAAAAATTGGTGCCGATAGGCATTTCAGATATAGGTGCCGATAGGCATTTCAGATATAGAAGCCGATAGGTATTTCAAATTTAGGTGTCGATAGGCATTTCAGATATGGTCGCCGATAGGCATTTCAAATATAGGTGCTGATAGGCATTTCAGATGTAGTTTCCGATAGGCATTTTAAAAATAGGTGCCGATAGGCATTTCAGATATAGGTGCCGATAGGCATTTCAGATATAGAAGCCGATAGGTATTTCAAATTTAGGTGTCGATAGGCATTTCAGATATGGTCGCCGATAGGCATTTCAAATATAGGTGCTGATAGGCATTTCAGATGTAGTTTCCGATAGGCATTTTAAAAATAGGTGCCGATAGGCATTTCAGATATAGGTGCCGAAAGGCATTTCAGATATAGTTGCCGATTGGCATTTTAAAAATAGGTGCCGATAGGCATTTCAGATATAGAAGCCGATAGGCATTTCAAATATAGGTGCTGATAGGCATTGCAGATGTAGTTTCCGATAGGCATTTCAAAAATAGGTGCCGATAGGCATTTCAGATATAGGTGCTGATAGGCATTTCAGATATAGTTGCCAATTGGCATTTTAAAAATAGGTGCCGATAGGCATTTCAGATATAGAAGCCGATAGGCATTTCAAATATAGGTGCTGATAGGCATTTCAGATGTAGTTTCCGATAGGCATTTCAAAAATAGGTGCCGATAGGCATTTCAGATATAGGTGCCGATAGGCATTTCAGATATAGTTGCCGATTGGCATTTTAAAAATAGGTGCCGATAGGCATTTCAGATATAGAAGCCGATAGGCATTTCAAATGTAGGTGCCGATAGGCATTCCAGATATGGTTGCCGATAGGCATTTCAAATATAGGTGCTGATAGGCATTTCAGATGTAGTTTCCGATAGGCATTTCAAAAATAGGTGCCGGTAGGCATTTCAGATATAGGTGCCGATTGGCATTTTAAAAGTAGGTGCCGATAGGCATTTCAGATATTGAAGCCGATAGGCATATAAAATATAGGTGCCGATAGGCATTTCAGATATGGTTGCCGATAGGCATTTCAAATATAGGTGCTGATAGGCATTTCAGATGTAGTTTCCGATAGGCATTTCAAA
Organism: Venustoraphidia nigricollis; assembly: GCA_034508555.1. Classification (NCBI taxonomy): domain Eukaryota; kingdom Metazoa; phylum Arthropoda; class Insecta; order Raphidioptera; family Raphidiidae; genus Venustoraphidia; species Venustoraphidia nigricollis. The sequence goes on along the minus strand of JAVRKA010001063.1, from coordinate 16,017 downwards.
AATAGGTGCCGATAGGCATTTCAGATATAGGTGCCGATAGGCATTTCAGATATAGTTGCCGATTGGCATTTTAAAAATAGGAGCCGTTAGGCATTTCAGATATAGAAGCCGATAGGCATTTCAAATATAGGTGCCGATAGGCATTCCAGATATGGTTGCCGATAGGCATTTCAAATATAGGTGCTGATAGGCATTTCAGATGTAGTTTCCGATAGGCATTTCAAAAATAGGTGCCGATAGGTATTTCAGATATAGGTGCCGATAGGCATTTCAAAAATAGGTGCCGATAGGCATTTCAGATATAGAAGCCGATAGGCATTTCAAATATAGGTGCCGATAGGCATTCCAGATATGGTTGCCGATAGGCATTTCGAATATAGGTGCTGATAGGCATTTTAGATGTAGTTTCCGATAGACATTTCAAAAATTGATGCCGATAGGCATTTCAGATATAGGTGCCGATAGGCATTTCAGATATAGTTGCCGATATGCATTTTAAAAACAGGTGCCGATAGGCATTTCAGATATAGAAGCCGATAGGTATTTCAAATATAGGTGTCGATAGGCTTTTCAGATATGGTTGCCGATAGGCATTTCAAATATAGGAGCAGATAGGCATTTCAGATGTTGTTTCCGAAAGGCATTTTCAAAATAGGTGCCGATAGGCATTTCAGAAAGTGGTGCCTATAGGCATTTCAGATATACGTGCCGATAGGCATTTCAGATTTAGTTGCCGATTGGCACTTTAAAAATAGGTGCCGATAGGCATTTTAGATGTAGTTTCCGATAGGCATTTCAAAAATAGGTGCCGATAGGCATTTCAGATATAGGTGCCGATTGGCATATCAGATATAGTTGCCGATAGGCATTTAAAATATAGGTGCCGATAGGCATTTCAGATATATGTGCTGATAGGCATTTCAGATATAGTTGCCAATTGGCATTTTAAAAATAGGTGCCGATAGGCATTTCAGATATAGAAGCTGATAGGCATTTCAAATATAGGTGCTGATAGGCATTTCAGATGTAGTTTTCGATAGGCATTTCAAAAATAGGTGCCGATAGGCATTTCAGATATAGGTGCCGATAGGCACTTCAGATATAGTTGCCGATTGGAATTTTAAAAATAGGTGCTGATAGGCATTTCAGATATTGAAGCCGATAGGCATTTAAAATATAGGTGCCGATAGGCATTCCAGATATGGTTGCCGATAGGCATTTCAAATATAGGTGCTGATAGGCATTTCAGATGTAGTTTCCGATAGGCATTTCAAAAATAGGTGCCGATAGGCATTTCAGATATAGGTGCCGATAGGCATTTCAGATATAGTTGCCGATTGGCATTTTAAAAATAGGAGCCGTTAGGCATTTCAGATATAGAAGCCGATAGGCATTTCAAATATAGGTGCCGATAGGCATTCCAGATATGGTTGCCGATAGGTATTTCAAATATAGGTGCTGATAGGCATTTCAGATGTAGTTTCCGATAGGCATTTCTAAAATTGGTGCCGATAGGCATTTCAGATATAGGTGGCGATAGGCATTTCAGATATAGTTGCCGATTAGCATTTTAAAAATAGGTGCCGATAGGCATTTTAGATATAGAAGCCAATAGGTATTTCAAATATAGGTGTCGATAGGCAATTTAGATATGGTTGCCGATAGGTATTTCAAATATTGGTGCTGATAGGCATTTCAGATGTAGTTTCCGATAGGCATTTCAAAAATAAGTGCCGATAAACATTTCAGATATAGGTGCCGATAGGCATTTTAGATATAGTTGCCGATTGGCATTTTTAAAATAGGTGCCGATAGGCATTTCAGATATAGAAGCCGATAGGCATTTCAAATATAGGTGCCGATAGGCATTCCAGATATGGTTGCCGATAGGCATTTCAAATATAGGTGCTGATAGGCATTCCAGATGTAGTTTCCGATAGGAATTTCAAAAATTGGTGCCGATAGGCATTTCAAATATAGGTGCCGATAGGCATTTCAGATATAGTTGCCGATTGACATTTTAAAAATAGGTGCCGATAGGCATTTCAGATATAGAAGCCGATAGGCATTTCAAATATAGGTGCCGATAAGCATTCCAGATATGGTTGCCGATAAGCATTTCAAATATAGGTGCTGATAGGCATTTCAGATGTAGTTTCCGATAGGCATTTAAAAAATTGGTGCCGATAGGCATTTCAGATATAGGTGCCGATAGGCATTTCAGATATAGTTGCCGATTGGCATTTTAAAAATAGGTGCCGATACGCATTTCAGATATAGAAGCCGATAGGTATTTCAAATATAGGTGTCGATAGGCATTTCAGATATGGTTGCCGATAGGCATTTCAAATATAGGTGCTGATAGGCATTTCAGATGTAGTTTCCGATAGGCATTTCAAAAATAGGTGCCGATAGGCATTTCAGATATAGGTGCCGATAGGCATCTCAGATTTAGTTGCCGATTGGCATTTTAAAAATAGGTGTCGATAGGCATTTCAGATATAGAACCCGATAGGCATTTCAAATATAGGTGCCGTTAGGCATTCCAGATATGGTTGCCTATAGGCGTTTCAAATATAGGTGCTGATAGGCATTCCAGATGTAGTTTCCGATAGGAGTTTCAAAAATTGGTGAAGATAGGCATTTCAAATATAGGTGCCGATAGGCATTTCAGATATAGAAACCGATAGGTATTTCAAATATAGGTGTCGATAGCCATTTCAGATATGGTCGCCGATAGGCATTTCAAATATAGGTGCTGATAGGCATTTCAGATGTAGTTTCCGATAGGCATTTCAAAAATAGGTGCCGATAGGCATTTCAGATATAGGTGCCGAAAGGCATTTCAGATATAGTTGCCGATTGGCATTTTAAAAATAGGTGCCGATAGGCATTTCAGATATAGAAGCCGATAGGCATTTCAAATGTAGGTGCCGATAGGCATTCCAGATATGGTTGCCGATAGGCATTTCAAATATAGGTGCCGATAGGCATTTCAGATATAGTTGCCAATTGGCATTTTAAAAATAGGTGCCGATAGGCATTTCAGATATAGAAGCCGATAGGCATTTCAAATATAGGTGCTGATAGGCATTTCAGATGTAGTTTCCGATAGGCATTTCAAAAAAAGGTGCCGATAGGCATTTCAGATATAAGTGCCGATAGGCATTTCAGATATAGTTGCCGATTGGCATTTTAAAAATAGGTGCCGATAGGCATTTCAGATATAGAAGCCGATAGGCATTTCAAATGTAGGTGCCGATAGGCATTCCAGATATGGTTGCCGATAGGCATTTCAAATATAGGTGCTGATAGGCATTTTAGATGTAGTTTCCGATAGGCATTTCAAAAATTGATGCCGATAGGCATTTCAGATATAGGTGCCGATAGGCATTTCAGATATAGTTGCCGATTGGCATTTTAAAAAAAGGTGCCGATAGGCATTTCAGATATAGAAACCGATAGGTATTTCAAATATAGGTGTCGATAGGCTTTTCAGATATGGGTGCCGATAGGCATTTAAAATATAGGAGCAGATAGGCATTTCAGATGTAGTTTCCGAAAGGCATTTTCAAAATAGGTGCCGATAGGCATTTCAGAAAGAGGTGCCTATAGGCATTTCAGATATAGGTGCCGATAGGCATTTCAGATTTAGTTGCCGATTGGCACTTTAAAAATAGGTGCCGATAGACATTTTAGATGTAGTTTCCGGTAGGCATTTCAAAAATAGGTGCCGATAGGCATTTCAGATATAGGTGCCGATAGGCATATCAGATATAGTTGCCGATAGGCATTTAAAATATAGGTGCCGATAGGCATTTCGTATATAGGTGTCGATAGGCATTTCAGATATAAATGCCGAAAGACATTTCAGATATAGGTGCCGATAGGCATTTCTGATGTGGTTGCCGATAGGCATTTCAAATATAGGTGCTGATAGGCATTTCAGATGTAGTTTTCGATAGGCATTTCAAAAATAGGTGCCGATAGGCATTTCAGATATAGGTGCCGATAGGCATTTCAGATATAGTTGCTGATTGGCATTTTAAAAATAGGTGCCGATAGGCATTTCAGATATTGAAGCCGATAGGCATTTCAAATATAGGTGCCGATAGGCATTCCAGATATGGTTGCCGATAGGCATTTCAATAATAGGTGCTGATAGGCATTTCAGATGTAGTTTCCGATAGGCATTTCAAAAATAGGTGCCGATAGGCATTTCAGATATAGGTGCCGATAGGCATTTCAGATATAGTTGCCGATTGGCAATTTAAAAATAGGAGCCGATAGGCATTTCAGCTATGGTTGCCGATAGGCATTTCAAATATAGGAGCAGATAGGCATTTCAGATGTAGTTTCCGAAAGGCATTTCAAAAATAGGTGCCAATAGGCATTTCAGATATAGGTGCCGATAGGCATTTCAGATATAGTTGCCGATTGGCATTTTAAAAATAGGTGCCGATAGGCATTTCAGATATAGAAGCCTATAGGCATTTCAAATATAGGTACCGATAGGCATTCCCGATATGGTTGCCGATAGGCTATTCAAATATAAGTGCTGATAGGCATTTCAGATGTAGTTTCCGATAGGCATTTCAAAAATAGGTACCGATAGGCATTTCAGATATAGTTGCCGATTGGCATTTTAAAAATAGGTGCCGATAGGCATTTCAGATATAGCTGCCGATTGGCATTTCAAAAATAGGTGCCGATAGGCATTTCAGATATAGGTGCCGATAGGCATATCAGATATAGTTGCCGATAGGCATTTCAAATATAGGTGCTGATAGGCATTTCAGATGTAGTTTTCGATAGGCATTTCAAAAATAGGTGCCGATAGGCATTTCAGATATAGGTGCCGATAGGCATTTCAGATATAGTTGCCGATTGGCATTTTAAATATAAATGCCGATAGGCATTTCAGATATAGAAGCCGATAGGCATTTCAAATATAGGTGTCGATAGGCATTTCAGATATGGTCGCCGATAGGCATTTCAAATATAGGTGCTGATAGGCATTTCAGAAGTAGTTTCCGATAGGCATTTTAAAAATAGGTGCCGATAGGCATTTCAGATATAGGTGCCGAAAGGCATTTCAGATATAGTTACCGATTGGCATTTTAAAAATAGGTGCCGATAGGCATTTCAGATATATAAGCCGATAGGCATTTCAAATGTAGGTGCCGATAGGCATTCCAGATATGGTTGCCGTTAGGAATTTCAAATATAGGTGCTGATAGGCATTGCAGATGTAGTTTCCGATAGGCATTTAAAAAATAGGTGCCGATAGGCATTTCAGATATGGGTGCTGATAGGCATTTCAGATATAGTTGCCAATTGGCATTTTAAAAATAGGTGCCGATAGGCATTTCAGATATAGAAGCCGATAGGCATTTCAAATATAGGTGCTGATAGGCATTTCAGATGTAGTTTCCGATAGGCATTTCAAAAATAGGTGCCGATAGGCATTTCAGATATAGGTGCCGATAGGCATTTCAGATATAGTTGCCGATTGGCATTTTAAAAATAGGTGCCGATAGGCATTTCAGATATAGAAGCCGATAGGCATTTCAAATGTAGGTGCCGATAGGCATTCCAGATATGCTTGCCGATAGGCATTTCAAATATAGGTGCTGATAGGCATTTCAGATGTAGTTTCCGAAAGGCATTTCAAAAATAGGTGCCGATAGGCATTTCAGATATAGGTGCCGATAGGCATTTCAGATATAGTTGCCAATTGGCATTTTAAAAATAGGTGCCGATAGGCATTTCAGATATAGAAGCCGATAGGCATTTCAAATATAGGTGCCGATAGGCATTCCAGATATGGTTGCCGATAGGCATTTCAAATATAGGTGCTGATAGGCATTTTAGATGTAGTTTCCGATAGGCATTTCAAAAATTGATGCCGATAGGCATTCCAGATATAGGTGCCGATAGGCATTTCAGATATAGTTGCCGATTGGCATTTTAAAAACAGGTGCCGATAGGCATTTCAGATATAGAAGCCGATAGGTATTTCAAATATAGGTGTCGATAGGCTTTTCAGATATGGTTGCCGATAGGCATTTCAAATATAGGAGCAGATAGGCATTTCAGATGTAGTTTCCGAAAGGCATTTTCAAAATAGGTGCCGATAGGCATTTCAGAAAGAGGTGCCTATAGGCATTTCAGATATAGGTGCCGATAGGCATTTCAGATTTAGTTGCCGATTGGCACTTTAAAAATAGGTGCCGATAGGCATTTTAGATGTAGTTTCCGATAGGCATTTCAAAAATAGGTGCCGATAGGTATTTTAGATATAGGTGCCGATAGGCATATCAGATATAGTTGCCGATAGGCATTTAAAATATAGGTGCCGATAGGCATTTCAGATATAGGTGCTGATAGGCATTTCAGATATAGTTGCCAATTGGCATTCTAAAAATAGGTGCCGATAGGCATTTCAGATATTGAAGCCGATAGGAATTTAAAATATAGGTGCCGATAGGCATTCCAGATATGGTTGCTGATAGGCATTTCAAATATAGGTGCTGATAGGCATTTCAGATGTAGTTTCCGATAGGCATTTCAAAAATAGGTGCCGATAGGCATTTCAGATATAGGTGCCGATAGGCATTTCAGATATAGTTGCCGATTGGCATTTTAAAAATAGGAGCCGATAGGCATTTCAGATATAGAAGCCGATAGGCATTTCAAATATAGGTGCCGATAGGCATTCCAGATATGGTTACCGATAGGTATTTCAAATATAGGTGCTGATAGGCATTTCAGATGTAGTTTCCGATAGGCATTTCTAAAATTGGTGCCGATAGGCATTTCAGATATAGGTGCCGATAGGCATTTCAGATACAGTTGCCGATTGGCATTTAAAAAATAGGTGCCGATAGGCATTTTAGATATAGAAGCCAATAGGTATTTCAAATATAGGTGTCGATAGGCATTTCAGATATGGTTGCCGATAGGCATTTCAAATATTGGTGCTGATAGGCATTTCAGATGTAGTTTCCGATAGGCATTTCAAAAATAGGTGCCGATAAACATTTCAGATATAGGTGCCGATAGGCATTTTAGATATAGTTGCCGATTGGCATTTTAAAAATAGGTGCCGATAGGCATTTCAGATATAGAAGCCGAAAGGCATTTCAAATATAGGTGCCGATAGGCATTCCAGATATGGTTGCCGATAGGCAATTCAAATATAGGTGCTGATAGGCATTTCAGATGTAGTTTCCGATAGGCATTTAAAAAATAGGTGCCGATAGGCATTTCAGATATAGGTGCCGATAGGCATTTCAGATATAGTTGCCGATTGGCATTTTAAAAATAGGTGCCGATAGGCATTTCAGATATAGAAGCCGATAGGCATTTCAAATATAGGTGCTGATTGGCATTCCAGATAGGGTTGCCGATAGGCATTTCAAATATAGGTGCTGATAGGCATTTCAGATGTAGTTTTTGATAGGCATTTCAAAAATAGGTGCCGATAGGCATTTCATATATAGGTGTTGATAGGCATTTCAGATTTAGTTGCCGATTGGCATTTTAAAAATAGGTGTCGATAGGCATTTCAGATATAGAACCCGATAGGCATTTCAAATATAGGTGCCGATAGGCATTCCAGATATGGTTGCCGATAGGCATTTCAAATATAGGTGCTGATAGGCATTCCAGATGTAGTTTCCGATAGGAATTTCAAAAATTGGTGCCGATAGGCATTTCAAATATAGGTGCCGATAGGCATTTCAGATATAGAAACCGATAGGTATTTCAAATATAGGTGTCGATAGGCATTTCAGATGTAGTTTCCGATAGGCATTTAAAAAATAGGTGCTGATAGGCATTTCAGATATAGTTGCCGATTGGCATTTTAAAAACAGGTGCCGATAGGCATTTCAGATATAGAAGCCGATAGGTATTTCAAATATAGGTGTCGATAGGCATTTCAGCTATGGTTGCCGATAGGCATTTCAAATATAGGAGCAGATAGGCATTTCAGATGTAGTTTCCGAAAGGCATTTCAAAAATAGGTGCCAATAGGCATTTCAGATATAGGTGCCGATAGGCATTTCAGATATAGTTGCCGATTGGCATTTTAAAAATAGGTGCCGATAGGCATTTCAGATATAGAAGCCTATAGGCATTTCAAATATAGGTGCCGATAGGCATTCCCAATATGGTTGCCGATAGGCTATTCAAATATAAGTGCTGATAGGCATTTCAGATGTAGTTTCCGATAGGCATTTCAAAAATAGGTACCGATAGGCATTTCAGATATAGTTGCCGATTGGCATTTTAAAAATAGGTGCCGATAGGCATTTCAGATATAGCTGCCGATTGGCATTTCAAAAATAGGTGCCGATAGGCATTTCAGATATAGGTGCCGATAGGCATATCAGATATAGTTGCCGATAGGCATTTCAAATATAGGTGCTGATAGGCATTTCGGATGTAGTTTTGGATAGGCATTTTAAAAATAGGTGCCGATAGGCATTTCAGATATAGGTGCCGATAGGCATTTCAGATATAGTTGCCGATTGGCATTTTAAATATAAATGCCGATAGGCATTTCAGATATAGAAGCCGATAGGCATTTCAAATATAGGTGCTGATAGGCATTCCAGATATGGTTGCCGATAGGCATTTCAAATATAGGTGCTGATAAGCATTTCAGATGTAGTTTCCGATAGGCATTTCAAAAATTGGTGCCGATAAGCATTTCAGATATAGGTGCCGATAGGCATTTCAGATATAGTTGCCGATTGGTATTTTAAAAATAGGTGCCGATAGGCATTTCAGATATAGAAGCCGATAGGCATTTCAAATATAGGTGCTGATAGGCATTCCAGATATGGTTGCCGATAGGCATTTCAAATATAGGTGCTGATAGGCATTTCAGATGTAGTTTCCGATAGGCATTTTAAAAATTGGTGCCGATAAGCATTTCAGATATAGGTGCCGATAGGCATTTCAGATATAGTTGCCGATTGGCATTTTAAAAATAGGTGCCGATAGGTATTTCAGATATAGAAGCCGATAGGTATTTCAAATATTTGTGTCGATAGGCATTTCAGGTATGGTTGCCGATAGGCATTTCAAATATTGGTGCTGATAGGCATTTCAGATGTAGTTTCCGATAGGCATTTCAAAAATAGGTGCCGATAGGCATTTTAGATATAGGTGCCGATAGGCATTTCAGATTTAGTTGCCGATTGGCATTTTAAAAACAGGTGTCGATAGGCATTTCAGATATAGAACCCGATAGGCATTTCAAATATAGGTGCCGATAGGCATTCCAGATATGGTTGCCGATAGGCATTTCAAATATAGGTGCTGATAGGCATTCCAGATGTAGTTTCCGATAGGCATTTCAAAAATTGGTGCCGATAGGCATTTCAAATATAGGTGCTGATAGGCATTTCAGATGTAGTTTCCGATAGGCATTTTAAAAATAGGTTCCGATAGGCATTTCAGATATAGGTGCCGAAAGGCATTTCAGATATAGTTGCCGATTGGCATTTTAAAAATAGGTGCCGATAGGCATTTCAGATATAGAAGCCGATAGGCATTTCAAATGTAGGTGCCGATAGGCATTCCAGATATGGTTGCCGATAGGCATTTCAAATATAGGTGCTGATAGGCATTGCAGATGTAGTTTCCGATAGGCATTTCAAAAATAGGTGCCGATAGGCATTTCAGATATAGGTGCTGATAGGCATTTCAGATATAGTTGCCAATTGGCATTTTAAAAATAGGTGCCGATAGGCATTTCAGATATAGAAGCCGATAGGCATTTCAAATATAGGTGCTGATAGGCATTTCAGATGTAGTTTCCGATAGGCATTTCAAAAATAGGTGCCGATAGGCATTTCAGATATAGGTGCCGATAGGCATTTCAGATATAGTTGCCGATTGGCATTTTAAAAATAGGTGCCGATAGGCATTTCAGATATAGAAGCCGATAGGCATTTCAAATGTAGGTGCCGATAGGCATTCCAGATATGGTTGCCGATAGGCATTTCAAATATAGGTGCTGATAGGCATTTCAGATGTAGTTTCCGATAGGAATTTCAAAAATAGGTGCCAATAGGCATTTCAGATATAGGTGCCGATAGGCATTTCAGATATAGTTGCCAATTGGCATTTTAAAAATAGGTGCCGATAGGCATTTCAGATATAGAAGCTGATAGGCATTTCAAATATAGGTGCCGATAGGCATTCCAGATATGGTTGCCGATAGGCATTTCAAATATAGGTGCTGATAGGCATTTTAGATGTAGTTTCCGATAGGCATTTCAAAAATTGATGCCGATAGGCATTTCAGATATAGGTGCCGATAGGCATTTCAGATATAGTTGCCGATTGGCATTTTTAAAACAGGTGCCAATAGGCATTTCAGATATAGAAGCCGATAGGTATTTCAAATATAGGTGTCGATAGGCTTTTCAGATATGGTTGCCGATAGGCATTTCAAATATAGGAGCAGATAGGCATTTCAGATGTAGTTTCCGAAAGGCATTTTCAAAATAGGTGCCGATAGGCATTTCAGAAAGAGGTGCCTATAGGCATTTCAGATATAGGTGCCGATAGGCATTTCAGATTTAGTTGCCGATTGGCACTTTAAAAATAGGTGCCGATAGGCATTTTAGATGTAGTTTCCGATAGGCATTTCAAAAATAGGTGCCGATAGGCATTTCAGATATAGGTGCCGATAGGCATATCAGATATAGTTGCCGATAGGCATTTAAAATATAGGTGCCGATAGGCATTTCAGATATAGGTGCTGATTGGCATTTCAGATATAGTTGCCAATTGGCATTTTAAAAATAGGTGCTTATAGGCATTTCAGATATAGAAGCCGATAGGCATTTCAAATATAGGTGCTGATAGGCATTTCAGATGTAGTTTTCGATAGGCATTTCAAAAATAGGTGCCGATAGGCATTTCAGATATAGGTGCCGATAGGCACTTCAGATATAGTTGCCGATTGGCATTTTAAAAATAGGTGCCGATAGGCATTTCAGGTATTGAAGCCGATAGGCATTTCAGATATTGAAGCCGATCGGCATTTAAAATATAGGTGCCGATAGGCATTTCAAATATAGGTGCTGATAGCTATTTCAGATGTAGTTTCCGATAGGCATTTCAAAAATAGGTGCCGATAGGCATTTCAGATATAGGTGCCGATAGGCATTTCAGATATAGTTGCCGATTGGCATTTTAAAAATAGGAGCCGATAGGCATTTCAGATATAGAAGCCGATAAGCATTTCAAATATAGGTGCCGATAGGCATTCCAGATATGGTTGCCGATAGGTATTTCAAATATAGGTGCTGATAGGCATTTCAGATGTAGTTTCCGATAGGCATTTCTAAAATTGGTGACGATAGGCATTTCAGATATAGGTGCCGATAGGCATTTCAGATATAGTTGCCGATTGGCATTTTAAAAATAGGTGCCGATAGGCATTTTAGATATAGAAGCCGATAGATATTTCAAATATAGGTGTCGATAGGCATTTCAGATATGATTGCCGATAGGCATTTCAAATATTGGTGCTGATAGGCATTTCAGATGTAGTTTCCGATAGGCATTTCAAAAATAGGTGCCGATAAACATTTCAGATATAGGTGCCGATAGGCATTTTAGATATAGTTGCCGATTGGCATTTTAAAAATAGGTGCCGATAGGCATTTCAGATATAGAAGCCGATAGGCATTTCAAATATAGGTGCCGATAGGCATTCCAGATATGGTTGCCGATAGGCATTTCAAATATAGGTGCTGATAGGCATTTCAGATGTAGTTTCCGATAGGCATTTAAAAAATAGGTGCCGATAGGCATTTCAGATATAGGTGCCGATAGGCATTTCAGATATAGTTGCCGATTGGCATTTTAAAAATAGGTGCCGATAGGCATTTCAGATATAGAAGCCGATAGGCATTTCAAATATAGGTGCTGATTGGCATTCCAGATAGGGTTGCCGATAGGCATTTCAAATATAGGTGCTGATAGGCATTTCAGATGTAGTTTCCGATAGGCATTTCAAAAATAGGTGCCGATAGGCATTTCAAATATAGGTGCCGATAGGCATTTCAGATATAGTTGCCGATTGGCATTTTAAAAATAGGTGCCGATAGGCATTTCAGATATAGAAGCCGATAGGCATTTCAAATATAGGTGCCGATAAGCATTCCAGATATGGTTGCCGATAGGCATTTCAAATATAGGTGCTGATAGGCATTTTAGATGTAGTTTCCGATAGGCATTTCAAAAATTGGTGCCGATAGGCATTTCAGATATAGGTGCCGATAGGCATTTCAGATATAGTTGCCGATTGGCATTTTAAAAATAGGTGCCGATACGCATTTCAGATATAGAAGCCGATAGGTATTTCAAATATAGGTGTCGATAGGCATTTCAGATATAGTTGCCGATAGGCATTTCAAATATAGGTGCTGATAGGCATTTCAGATGTAGTTTCCGATAGGCATTTCAAAAATAGGTGCCGATAGGCATTTCAGATATAGGTGCCGATAGGCATTTCAGATTTAGTTGCCGATTGGCATTTTAAAAATAGGTGTCGATAGGCATTTTAGATATAGGAACCCGATAGGCATTTCAAATATAGGTGGCGATAGGCATTCCAGATCGGGTTGCCGATAGGCATTTCAAATATAGGTGCTGATAGGCATTCCAGATGTAGTTTCCGATAGGAATTTCAAAAATTGGTGCCGATAGGCATTTCAGATATAGGTGCCGATAGGCATTTCAGATATAGAAACCGATAGGTATTTCAAATATAGGTGTCGATAGGCATTTCAGATATGGTCGCCGATAGGCATTTCAAATATAGGTGCTGATAGGCATTTCAGATGTAGTTTCCGATAGGCATTTCAAAAATAGGTGCCGATAGGCATTTCAGATATAGTTGCCGATTGGCATTTTAAAAATAGGTGCCGATAGGCATTTCAGATATAGAAGCCGATAGGCATTTCAAATATAGGTGCCGATAAGCATTCCAGATATGGTTGCCGATAGGCATTTCAAATATAGGTGCTGATAGGCATTTTAGATGTAGTTTCCGATAGGCATTTCAAAAATTGGTGCCGATAGGCATTTCAGATATAGGTGCCGATAGGCATTTCAGATATAGTTGCCGATTGGCATTTTAAAAATAGGTGCCGATACGCATTTCAGATATAGAAGCCGATAGGCATTTCAAATATAGGTGCTGATAGGCATTCCAGATATGGTTGCCGATAGGCATTTCAAATATAGGTGCTGATAAGCATTTCAGATGTAGTTTCCGATAGGCATTTCAAAAATTGGTGCCGATAAGCATTTCAGATATAGGTGCCGATAGGCATTTCAGATATAGTTGCCGATTGGTATTTTAAAAATAGGTGCCGATAGGCATTTCAGATATAGAAGCCGATAGGCATTTCAAATATAGGTGCTGATAGGCATTCCAGATATGGTTGCCGATAGGCATTTCAAATATAGGTGCTGATAGGCATTTCAGATGTAGTTTCCGATAGGCATTTTAAAAATTGGTGCCGATAAGCATTTCAGATATAGGTGCCGATAGGCATTTCAGATATAGTTGCCGATTGGCATTTTAAAAATAGGTGCCGATAGGTATTTCAGATATAGAAGCCGATAGGTATTTCAAATATTTGTGTCGATAGGCATTTCAGGTATGGTTGCCGATAGGCATTTCAAATATTGGTGCTGATAGGCATTTCAGATGTAGTTTCCGATAGGCATTTCAAAAATAGGTGCCGATAGGCATTTTAGATATAGGTGCCGATAGGCATTTCAGATTTAGTTGCCGATTGGCATTTTAAAAACAGGTGTCGATAGGCATTTCAGATATAGAACCCGATAGGCATTTCAAATATAGGTGCCGATAGGCATTCCAGATATGGTTGCCGATAGGCATTTCAAATATAGGTGCTGATAGGCATTCCAGATGTAGTTTCCGATAGGCATTTCAAAAATTGGTGCCGATAGGCATTTCAAATATAGGTGCTGATAGGCATTTCAGATGTAGTTTCCGATAGGCATTTTAAAAATAGGTTCCGATAGGCATTTCAGATATAGGTGCCGAAAGGCATTTCAGATATAGTTGCCGATTGGCATTTTAAAAATAGGTGCCGATAGGCATTTCAGATATAGAAGCCGATAGGCATTTCAAATGTAGGTGCCGATAGGCATTCCAGATATGGTTGCCGATAGGCATTTCAAATATAGGTGCTGATAGGCATTGCAGATGTAGTTTCCGATAGGCATTTCAAAAATAGGTGCCGATAGGCATTTCAGATATAGGTGCTGATAGGCATTTCAGATATAGTTGCCAATTGGCATTTTAAAAATAGGTGCCGATAGGCATTTCAGATATAGAAGCCGATAGGCATTTCAAATATAGGTGCTGATAGGCATTTCAGATGTAGTTTCCGATAGGCATTTCAAAAATAGGTGCCGATAGGCATTTCAGATATAGGTGCCGATAGGCATTTCAGATATAGTTGCCGATTGGCATTTTAAAAATAGGTGCCGATAGGCATTTCAGATATAGAAGCCGATAGGCATTTCAAATGTAGGTGCCGATAGGCATTCCAGATATGGTTGCCGATAGGCATTTCAAATATAGGTGCTGATAGGCATTTCAGATGTAGTTTCCGATAGGAATTTCAAAAATAGGTGCCAATAGGCATTTCAGATATAGGTGCCGATAGGCATTTCAGATATAGTTGCCAATTGGCATTTTAAAAATAGGTGCCGATAGGCATTTCAGATATAGAAGCTGATAGGCATTTCAAATATAGGTGCCGATAGGCATTCCAGATATGGTTGCCGATAGGCATTTCAAATATAGGTGCTGATAGGCATTTTAGATGTAGTTTCCGATAGGCATTTCAAAAATTGATGCCGATAGGCATTTCAGATATAGGTGCCGATAGGCATTTCAGATATAGTTGCCGATTGGCATTTTTAAAACAGGTGCCAATAGGCATTTCAGATATAGAAGCCGATAGGTATTTCAAATATAGGTGTCGATAGGCTTTTCAGATATGGTTGCCGATAGGCATTTCAAATATAGGAGCAGATAGGCATTTCAGATGTAGTTTCCGAAAGGCATTTTCAAAATAGGTGCCGATAGGCATTTCAGAAAGAGGTGCCTATAGGCATTTCAGATATAGGTGCCGATAGGCATTTCAGATTTAGTTGCCGATTGGCACTTTAAAAATAGGTGCCGATAGGCATTTTAGATGTAGTTTCCGATAGGCATTTCAAAAATAGGTGCCGATAGGCATTTCAGATATAGGTGCCGATAGGCATATCAGATATAGTTGCCGATAGGCATTTAAAATATAGGTGCCGATAGGCATTTCAGATATAGGTGCTGATTGGCATTTCAGATATAGTTGCCAATTGGCATTTTAAAAATAGGTGCTTATAGGCATTTCAGATATAGAAGCCGATAGGCATTTCAAATATAGGTGCTGATAGGCATTTCAGATGTAGTTTTCGATAGGCATTTCAAAAATAGGTGCCGATAGGCATTTCAGATATAGGTGCCGATAGGCACTTCAGATATAGTTGCCGATTGGCATTTTAAAAATAGGTGCCGATAGGCATTTCAGGTATTGAAGCCGATAGGCATTTCAGATATTGAAGCCGATCGGCATTTAAAATATAGGTGCCGATAGGCATTTCAAATATAGGTGCTGATAGCTATTTCAGATGTAGTTTCCGATAGGCATTTCAAAAATAGGTGCCGATAGGCTTTTCAGATATAGGTGCCGATAGGCATTTCAGATATAGTTGCCGATTGGCATTTTAAAAATAGGAGCCGATAGGCATTTCAGATATAGAAGCCGATAAGCATTTCAAATATAGGTGCCGATAGGCATTCCAGATATGGTTGCCGATAGGTATTTCAAATATAGGTGCTGATAGGCATTTTAGATGTAGTTTCCGATAGGCATTTCAAAAATAGGTGCCGATAGG
>JAVRKA010001062.1:0-28801 GCA_034508555.1 Venustoraphidia nigricollis | reverse complement strand
CTATATCTGAAATGCCTATCGACACCTATATCTGAAATGCCTATTGACACCTATTTTTTAAATGCCTATCGGAAACTACATCTGAAATGCCTATCAGCACCTATATTTGAAATGCCTATCGGCAACCATATCTGGAATGCCTATCGGCACCTATATTTAAAATGCCTATCGGCTTCTATATCTGAAATGCCTATCGGCACCTATTTTTAAAATGCCAATCGGCAACTATATCTGAAATGCCTATCGGCACCTATATCTGAAATGCCTATCGACACCTATTTTTGAAATGCCTATCGGAAACTACATCTGAAATGCCTATCAGCACTTATATTTGAAATGCCTATCGGCAACCATATATGGAATGCCTATCAGCACCTATATTTGAAATGCCTATCGGCTTCTATATCTGAAATGCCTATCGGCACCTATTTTTAAAATGCCAATCGGCAACTATATCTGAAATGCCTATCGGCACCTATATCTGAAATGCCTATCGACACCTATATCTGAAATGCCTATCGACACCTATATCTGATTTGCCTATCGACACCTATATCTGAAATGCCTATCGACACCTATATCTGAAATGCCTATCGACACCTATATCTGAAATGCCTATCGACACCTATATCTGAAATGCCTATCGACACCTATATCTGAAATGCCTATCGACACCTATTTTTGAAATGCCTATCGGAAACTACATCTGAAATGCCTATCAGCACCTATATTTGAAATGCCTATCGGCAACCATATCTGGAATGCCTATCGGCACCTATATTTGAAATGCCTATCGGCTTCTATATCTGAAATGCCTATCGGCACCTATTTTTAAAATGCCAATCGGCAACTATATCTGAAATGCCTATCGGCACCTATATCTGAAATGCCTATCGACACCTATATCTGAAATGCCAATCGACACTTATATCTGAAATGCCTATCGACACCTATATCTGAAATGCCTATCGACACCTATATCTGAAATGCCTATCGACACCTATATCTGAATTGCCTATCGACACCTATATCTGAAATGCCTATCGACACCTATTTTTGAAATGCCTATCGGAAACTACATCTGAAATGCCTATCAGCACCTATATTTGAAATGCCTATCGGCAACCATATCTGGAATGCCTATCGGCACCTATATTTGAAATGCCTATCGGCTTCTATATCTGAAATGCCTATCGGCACCTATTTTTAAAATGCCAATCGGCAACTATATCTGAAATGCCTATCGGCACCTATATCTGAAATGCCTATCGACACCTATATCTGAAATGCCTATCGACACCTATATCTGAAATGCCTATCGACACCTATATTTGAAATGCCTATCGACACCTATATCTGAAATGCCTATCGACACCTATATCTGAAATGCCTATCGACACCTATATCTGAAATGCCTATCGACACCTATATCTGAAATGCCTATCGACACCTATTTTTGAAATGCCTATCGGAAACTACATCTGAAATGCCTATCAGCACCTAAATTTGAAATGCCTATCGGCAACCATATCTGGAATGCCTATCGGCACCTATATTTGAAATGCCTATCGGCTTCTATATCTGAAATGCCTATCGGCACCTATTTTTAAAATGCCAATCGGCAACTATATCTGAAATGCCTATCGGCACATATATCTGAAATGCCTATCGACACCTATATCTGAAATGCCTATCGACACCTATATCTGAAATGCCTATCGACACCTATATCTGAAATGCCTATCGACACCTATATCTGAAATGCCTATCGAATCCTATATCTGAAATGCCTATCGACACCTATATCTGAAATGCTTATCGACACCTATATCTGAAATGCCTATCGACACCTATTTTTTAAATGCCTATCGGAAACTACATCTGAAATGCCTATCAGCACCTATATTTGAAATGCCTATCGGCAACCATATCTGGAATGCCTATCGGCACCTATATTTGAAATGCCTATCGGCTTCTATATCTGAAATGCCTATCGGCACCTATTTTTAAAATGCCAATCGGCAACTATATCCGAAATGCCTATCGGCACCTATATCTGAAATGCCTATTGACACCTATATCTGAAATGCCTATCGACACTTATATCTGAAATGCCTATCGACACCTATATCTGAAATGCCTATCGACACCTATATCTGAATTGCCTATCGACACCTATTTTTGAAATGCCTATCGGAAACTACATCTGAAATGCCTATCAGCACCTATATTTGAAATGCCTATCGGCAACCATATCTGGAATGCCTATCGGCACCTATATTTGAAATGCCTATCGGCTTCTATAATTGAAATGCCTATCGGCACCTATTTTTAAAATGCCAATCGGCAACTATATTTGAAATGCCTATCGGCACCTATATCTGAAATGCCTATCGACACCTATATCTGAAATGCCTATCGACACCTATATCTGAAATGCCTATCGACACCTATATCTGAAATGCCTATCGACACCTATATCTGAAATGCCTATCGACACCTATATCTGAAATGCCTATCGACACCTATATCTGAAATGCTTATCGACACCTATATATGAAATGCCTATCGACACCTATTTTTGAAATGCCTATCGGAAACTACATCTGAAATGCCTATCAGCACCTATATTTGAAATGCCTATCGGCAACCATATCTGGAATGCCTATCGGCACCTATATTTGAAATGCCTATCGGTTTCTATATCTGAAATGCCTATCGGCACCTATTTTTAAAATGCCAATCGGCAACTATATCTGAAATGCCTATCGGCACCTATATCTGAAATGCCTATTGACACCTATATCTGAAATGCCTATCGACACTTATATCTGAAATGCCTATCGACACCTATATCTGAAATGCCTATCGACACCTATATCTGAAATGCCTATCGACACCTATTTTTGTAATGCCTATCGGAAACTACATCTGAAATGCCTATCAGCACCTATATTTGAAATGCCTATCGGCAACCATATCTGGAATGCCTATCGGCACCTATATTTGAAATGCCTATCGGCTTCTATATCTGAAATGCCTATCGGCACCTATTTTTAAAATGCCAATCGGCAACTATATCTGAAATGCCTATCGGCACCTATATCTGAAATGCCTATCGACACCTATATCTGAAATGCCTATCGACACCTATATCTGAAATGCCTATCGACACCTATATCTGAAATGCCTATCGACACCTACATCTGAAATGCCTATCGACACCTATTTTTGAAATGCCTATCGGAAACTACATCTGAAATGCCTATCAGCACCTATATTTGAAATGCCTATCGGCAACCATATCTGGAATGCCTATCGGCACCTATATTTGAAATGCCTATCGGCTTCTATATCTGAAATGCCTACCGGCACCTATTTTTAAAATGCCAATCGGCAACTATATCTGAAATGCCTATCGGCACCTATATCTGAAATGCCTATCGACACCTATATCTGAAATGCCTATCGACACCTATATCTGAAATGCCTATCGACACCTATATCTGAAATGCCTATCGACACCTATATCTGAAATGCCTATCGACACCTATATCTGAAATGCCTATCGACACCTATATCTGAAATGCCTATCGACACCTATATCTGAAATGCCTATCGACACCTATTTTTGAAATGCCTATCGGAAACTACATCTGAAATGCCTATCAGCACCTATATTTGAAATGCCTATCTGCAACCATATCTGGAATGCCTATCGGCACCTATATTTGAAATGCCTATCGGCTTCTATATCTGAAATGCCTATCGGCACCTATTTTTAAAATGCCAATCGGCAACTATATCTGAAATGCCTATCGGCACCTATATCTGAAATGCCTATCGACACCTATATCTGAAATGCCTATCGACACCTATATCTGAAATGCCTATCGACACCTATATCTGAAATGCCTATCGACACCTATATCTGAAATGCCTATCGACACCTATATCTGAAATGCCTATCGACACCTATATCTTAAATGCCTATCGACACCTATATCTGAAATGCCTATCGACACCTATATCTGAAATGCCTATCGACACCTATTTTTGAAATGCCTATCGGAAACTACATCTGAAATGCCTATCAGCACCTATATTTGAAATGCCTATCGGCAACCATATCTGGAATGCCTATCGGCACCTATATTTGAAATGCCTATCGGCTTCTATATCTGAAATGCCTATCGGCACCTATTTTTAAAATGCCAATCGGCAACTATATCTGAAATGCCTATCGGCACCTATATCTGAAATGCCTATCGACACCTATATCTGAAATGCCTATCGACACCTATATCTGAAATGCCTATCGACACCTATATCTGAAATGCCTATCGACACCTATATCTGAAATGCCTATCGACACCTATATCTGAAATGCCTATCGACACCTATATCTGAAATGCCTATCGACACCTATATCTGAAATGCCTATCGACACCTATTTTTGAAATGCCTATCGGAAACTACATCTGAAATGCCTATCAGCACCTATATTTGAAATGCCTATCGGCAACCATATCTGGAATGCCTATCGGCACCTATATTTGAAATGCCTATCGGCTTCTATATCTGAAATGCCTATCGGCACCTATTTTTAAAATGCCAATCGGCAACTATATCTGAAATGCCTATCGGCACCTATATCTGAAATGCCTATCGACACCTATATCTGAAATGCCTATCGACACCTATATCTGAAATGCCTATCGACACCTATATCTGAAATGCCTATTGACACCTATTTTTGAAATGCCTATCGGAAACTACATCTGAAATGCCTATCAGCACCTATATTTGAAATGCCTATCGGCAACCATATCTGGAATGCCTATCGGCACCTATATTTGAAATGCCTATCGGCTTCTATATCTGAAATGCCTATCGGCACCTATTTTTAAAATGCCAATCGGCAACTATATCTGAAATGCCTATCGGCACCTATATCTGAAATGCCTATCGACACCTATTTTTGAAATGCCTATCGGAAACTACATCTGAAATGCCTATCAGCACCTATATTTGAAATGCCTATCGGCAACCATATCTGGAATGCCATACGGCACCTATATTTGAAATGCCTATCGGCTTCTATATCTGAAATGCCTATCGGCACCTATTTTTAAAATGCCAATCGGCAACTATATCTGAAATGCCTATCGGCACCTATATCTGAAATGCCTATCGACACCTATATCTGAAATGCCTATCGACACCTATATCTGAAATGCCTATCGACACCTATATCTGAAATGCCTATCGACACCTATATCTGAAATGCCTATCGACACCTATATCTGAAATGCCTATCGACTCCTATATCTGAAATGCCTATCGACACCTATATCTGAAAAGCCTATCGACACCTATATCTGAAATGCCTATCGACACCTATTTTTGAAATGCCTATCGTAAACTACATCTGAAATGCCTATCAGCACCTATATTTGAAATGCCTATCGGCAACCATATCTGGAATGCCTATCGGCACCTAAATTTGAAATGCCTATCGGCTTCTATATCTGAAATGCCTATCGGCACCTATTTTTAAAATGCCAATCGGCAACTATATCTGAAATGCCTATCGGCACCTATATCTGAAATGCCTATCGACACCTATATCTGAAATGCCTATCGACACCTATATCTGAAATGCCTATTGACACCTATATCTGAAATGCCTATCGACACCTATATCTGAAATGCCTATCGACACCTATATCTGAAATGCCTATCGACACCTATTTTTGAAATGCCTATCGGAAACTACATCTGAAATGCTTATTAGCACCTATATTTGAAATGCCTATCGGCAACCATATCTGGAATGCCTATCGGCACCTAAATTTGAAATGCCTATCGGCAACCATATCTGGAATGCCTATCGGCACCTATATTTGAAATGCCTATCGGCTTCTATATCTGAAATGCCTATCGGCACCTATTTTTAAAATGCCAATCGGCAACTATATCTGAAATGCCTATCGGCACCTATATCTGAAATGCCTATCGACACCTATATCTAAAATGCCTATCGACACCTATATCTGAAATGCCTATCGACACCTATATCTGAAATGCCTATCGACACCTATATCTGAAATGCCTATCGACACCTATATCTGAAATGCCTATCGACACCTATATCTGAAATGCCTATCGACACCTATATCTGAAATGCCTATCGGCTTCTATATCTGAAATGCCTATCGGCACCTATTTTTAAAATGGCAATCGGCAACTATATCTGAAATGCCTATCGGCACCTATATCTGAAATGCCTATCGACACCTATATCTGAAATGCCTATCGACACCTATATCTGAAATGCCTATCGACACCTATATCTGAAATGCCTATCGACACCTATATCTGAAATACCTATCGACACCTATATCTGAAATGCCTATCGACACCTATATCTGAAATGCCTATTGACACCTGTATCTGAAATGTCTATCGACACCTATATCTGAAATGCCTATCGACACCTATTTTTGAATGCCTATCGGAAACTACATCTGAAATGCCTATCAGCACCTATATTTTAAATGCCTATCGGCAACCATATCTGGAATGCTTATCGGCACCTATATTTGAAATGCCTATCGGCTTCTATATCTGAAAAGCCTATCGGCACCTATTTTTAAAATGCCAATCGGCAACTATATCTGAAATGCCTATCGGCACCTATATCTGAAATGTCTATCGACACCTATATCTGAAATGCCTATCGACACCTATATCTGAAATGCCTATCGACACCTATATCTGAAATGCCTATCGACACCTATATCTGAAATGCCTATCGACACCTATATCTGAAATGCCTATCGACACCTATATCTGAAATGCCTATCGACACCTATTTTTGAAATGCCTATCGGAAACTACATCTGAAATGCCTATCAGCACCTATATTTGAAATGCCTATCGGCAACCATATCTGGAATGCCTATCGGCACCTATATTTGAAATGCCTAACGGCTTCTATATCTGAAATGCCTATCGGCACCTATTTTTAAAATGCCAATCGGCAACTATATCTAAAATGCCTATTGGCACCTATATCTGAAATGCCTATCGACACCTATATCTGAAATGCCTATCGACACCTATATCTGAAATGCCTATCGACACCTATATCTGAAATGCCTATCGACACCTATATCTGAAATGCCTATCGACACCTATATCTGAAATGCCTATCGACACCTATATCTGAAATGCCTATTGACACCTATTTTTGAAATGCCTATCGGAAACTACATCTGAAATGCCTATCAGCACCTATATTTGAAATGCCTATCGGCAACCATATCTGGAATGCCTATCGGCACCTATATTTGAAATGCCTATCGGCTTCTATATCTGAAATGCCTATCGGCACCTATTTTTAAAATGCCAATCGGCAACTATATCTGAAATGCCTATCGGCACCTATATCTAAAATGCCTATCGACACCTATATCTGAAATGCCTATCGACACCTATATCTGAAATGCCTATCGACACCTATATCTGAAATGCCTATTGACACCTATTTTTTAAATGCCTATCGGAAACTACATCTGAAATGCCTATCAGCACCTATATTTGAAATGCCTATCGGCAACCATATCTGGAATGCCTATCGGCACCTATATTTGAAATGCCTATCGGCTTCTATATCTGAAATGCCTATCGGCACCTATTTTTAAAATGCCAATCGGCAACTATATCTGAAATGCCTATCGGCACCTATATCTGAAATGCCTATCGACACCTATTTTTGAAATGCCTATCGGAAACTACATCTGAAATGCCTATCAGCACTTATATTTGAAATGCCTATCGGCAACCATATATGGAATGCCTATCAGCACCTATATTTGAAATGCCTATCGGCTTCTATATCTGAAATGCCTATCGGCACCTATTTTTAAAATGCCAATCGGCAACTATATCTGAAATGCCTATCGGCACCTATATCTGAAATGCCTATCGACACCTATATCTGAAATGCCTATCGACACCTATATCTGATTTGCCTATCGACACCTATATCTGAAATGCCTATCGACACCTATATCTGAAATGCCTATCGACACCTATATCTGAAATGCCTATCGACACCTATATCTGAAATGCCTATCGACACCTATATCTGAAATGCCTATCGACACCTATTTTTGAAATGCCTATCGGAAACTACATCTGAAATGCCTATCAGCACCTATATTTGAAATGCCTATCGGCAACCATATCTGGAATGCCTATCGGCACCTATATTTGAAATGCCTATCGGCTTCTATATCTGAAATGCCTATCGGCACCTATTTTTAAAATGCCAATCGGCAACTATATCTGAAATGCCTATCGGCACCTATATCTGAAATGCCTATCGACACCTATATCTGAAATGCCAATCGACACTTATATCTGAAATGCCTATCGACACCTATATCTGAAATGCCTATCGACACCTATATCTGAAATGCCTATCGACACCTATATCTGAATTGCCTATCGACACCTATATCTGAAATGCCTATCGACACCTATTTTTGAAATGCCTATCGGAAACTACATCTGAAATGCCTATCAGCACCTATATTTGAAATGCCTATCGGCAACCATATCTGGAATGCCTATCGGCACCTATATTTGAAATGCCTATCGGCTTCTATATCTGAAATGCCTATCGGCACCTATTTTTAAAATGCCAATCGGCAACTATATCTGAAATGCCTATCGGCACCTATATCTGAAATGCCTATCGACACCTATATCTGAAATGCCTATCGACACCTATATCTGAAATGCCTATCGACACCTATATTTGAAATGCCTATCGACACCTATATCTGAAATGCCTATCGACACCTATATCTGAAATGCCTATCGACACCTATATCTGAAATGCCTATCGACACCTATATCTGAAATGCCTATCGACACCTATTTTTGAAATGCCTATCGGAAACTACATCTGAAATGCCTATCAGCACCTAAATTTGAAATGCCTATCGGCAACCATATCTGGAATGCCTATCGGCACCTATATTTGAAATGCCTATCGGCTTCTATATCTGAAATGCCTATCGGCACCTATTTTTAAAATGCCAATCGGCAACTATATCTGAAATGCCTATCGGCACATATATCTGAAATGCCTATCGACACCTATATCTGAAATGCCTATCGACACCTATATCTGAAATGCCTATCGACACCTATATCTGAAATGCCTATCGACACCTATATCTGAAATGCCTATCGAATCCTATATCTGAAATGCCTATCGACACCTATATCTGAAATGCTTATCGACACCTATATCTGAAATGCCTATCGACACCTATTTTTGAAATGCCTATCGGAAACTACATCTGAAATGCCTATCAGCACCTATATTTGAAATGCCTATCGGCAACCATATCTGGAATGCCTATCGGCACCTATATTTGAAATGCCTATCGGCTTCTATATCTGAAATGCCTATCGGCACCTATTTTTAAAATGCCAATCGGCAACTATATCCGAAATGCCTATCGGCACCTATATCTGAAATGCCTATTGACACCTATATCTGAAATGCCTATCGACACTTATATCTGAAATGCCTATCGACACCTATATCTGAAATGCCTATCGACACCTATATCTGAATTGCCTATCGACACCTATTTTTGAAATGCCTATCGGAAACTACATCTGAAATGCCTATCAGCACCTATATTTGAAATGCCTATCGGCAACCATATCTGGAATGCCTATCGGCACCTATATTTGAAATGCCTATCGGCTTCTATAATTGAAATGCCTATCGGCACCTATTTTTAAAATGCCAATCGGCAACTATATTTGAAATGCCTATCGGCACCTATATCTGAAATGCCTATCGACACCTATATCTGAAATGCCTATCGACACCTATATCTGAAATGCCTATCGACACCTATATCTGAAATGCCTATCGACACCTATATCTGAAATGCCTATCGACACCTATATCTGAAATGCCTATCGACACCTATATCTGAAATGCTTATCGACACCTATATATGAAATGCCTATCGACACCTATTTTTGAAATGCCTATCGGAAACTACATCTGAAATGCCTATCAGCACCTATATTTGAAATGCCTATCGGCAACCATATCTGGAATGCCTATCGGCACCTATATTTGAAATGCCTATCGGTTTCTATATCTGAAATGCCTATCGGCACCTATTTTTAAAATGCCAATCGGCAACTATATCTGAAATGCCTATCGGCACCTATATCTGAAATGCCTATTGACACCTATATCTGAAATGCCTATCGACACTTATATCTGAAATGCCTATCGACACCTATATCTGAAATGCCTATCGACACCTATATCTGAAATGCCTATCGACACCTATTTTTGTAATGCCTATCGGAAACTACATCTGAAATGCCTATCAGCACCTATATTTGAAATGCCTATCGGCAACCATATCTGGAATGCCTATCGGCACCTATATTTGAAATGCCTATCGGCTTCTATATCTGAAATGCCTATCGGCACCTATTTTTAAAATGCCAATCGGCAACTATATCTGAAATGCCTATCGGCACCTATATCTGAAATGCCTATCGACACCTATATCTGAAATGCCTATCGACACCTATATCTGAAATGCCTATCGACACCTATATCTGAAATGCCTATCGACACCTACATCTGAAATGCCTATCGACACCTATTTTTGAAATGCCTATCGGAAACTACATCTGAAATGCCTATCAGCACCTATATTTGAAATGCCTATCGGCAACCATATCTGGAATGCCTATCGGCACCTATATTTGAAATGCCTATCGGCTTCTATATCTGAAATGCCTACCGGCACCTATTTTTAAAATGCCAATCGGCAACTATATCTGAAATGCCTATCGGCACCTATATCTGAAATGCCTATCGACACCTATATCTGAAATGCCTATCGACACCTATATCTGAAATGCCTATCGACACCTATATCTGAAATGCCTATCGACACCTATATCTGAAATGCCTATCGACACCTATATCTGAAATGCCTATCGACACCTATATCTGAAATGCCTATCGACACCTATATCTGAAATGCCTATCGACACCTATTTTTGAAATGCCTATCGGAAACTACATCTGAAATGCCTATCAGCACCTATATTTGAAATGCCTATCTGCAACCATATCTGGAATGCCTATCGGCACCTATATTTGAAATGCCTATCGGCTTCTATATCTGAAATGCCTATCGGCACCTATTTTTAAAATGCCAATCGGCAACTATATCTGAAATGCCTATCGGCACCTATATCTGAAATGCCTATCGACACCTATATCTGAAATGCCTATCGACACCTATATCTGAAATGCCTATCGACACCTATATCTGAAATGCCTATCGACACCTATATCTGAAATGCCTATCGACACCTATATCTGAAATGCCTATCGACACCTATATCTTAAATGCCTATCGACACCTATATCTGAAATGCCTATCGACACCTATATCTGAAATGCCTATCGACACCTATTTTTGAAATGCCTATCGGAAACTACATCTGAAATGCCTATCAGCACCTATATTTGAAATGCCTATCGGCAACCATATCTGGAATGCCTATCGGCACCTATATTTGAAATGCCTATCGGCTTCTATATCTGAAATGCCTATCGGCACCTATTTTTAAAATGCCAATCGGCAACTATATCTGAAATGCCTATCGGCACCTATATCTGAAATGCCTATCGACACCTATATCTGAAATGCCTATCGACACCTATATCTGAAATGCCTATCGACACCTATATCTGAAATGCCTATCGACACCTATATCTGAAATGCCTATCGACACCTATATCTGAAATGCCTATCGACACCTATATCTGAAATGCCTATCGACACCTATATCTGAAATGCCTATCGACACCTATTTTTGAAATGCCTATCGGAAACTACATCTGAAATGCCTATCAGCACCTATATTTGAAATGCCTATCGGCAACCATATCTGGAATGCCTATCGGCACCTATATTTGAAATGCCTATCGGCTTCTATATCTGAAATGCCTATCGGCACCTATTTTTAAAATGCCAATCGGCAACTATATCTGAAATGCCTATCGGCACCTATATCTGAAATGCCTATCGACACCTATATCTGAAATGCCTATCGACACCTATATCTGAAATGCCTATCGACACCATTATCTGAAATGCCTATCGACACTTATATCTGAAATGCCTATCGACACCAATATCTGAAATGCCTATCGGCACCTATATTTGAAATGCCTATCGGCTTCTATATCTGAAATGCCTATCAGCACCTATTTTTAAAATGCCAATCGGCAACTATTTCTGAAATGCCTATCGGCACCTATATCTGAAATGCCTATCGACACCTATATCTAAAATGCCTATCGACACCTATATCTGAAATGCCTATCGACACCTATATCTGAAATGCCTATCGACACCTATATCTGAAATGCCTATCGACACCTATATCTGAAATGCCTATCGACACCTATATCTGAAATGCCTTTCGACACCTATATCTGAAATGCCTATCGACACCTATTTTTGAAATGCCTATCGGAAACTACATCTAAAATGCCTATCAGCACCTATATTTGAAATGCCTATCGGCAACCATATCTGGAATGCCTATCGGCACCTATATTTGAAATGCCTATCGGCTTCTATATCTGAAATGCCTATCGGCACCTATTTTTAAAATGCCAATCGGCAACTATATCTGAAATGCCTATCGGCACCTATATCTGAAATGCCTATTGACACCTATATCTGAAATGCCTATCGACACCTATATCTGAAATGCCTATCGACACCTATATCTGAAATGCCTATCGACACCTATATCTGAAATGCCTATCGACACCTATATCTGAAATGCCTATCGACACCTGTATCTGAAATGCCTATCGACACCTATATCTGAAATGCCTATCGACACCTATTTTTGAAATGCCTATCGGAAACTACATCTGAAATGCCTATCAGCACCTATATTTGAAATGCCTATCGGCAACCATATCTGGAATGCCTATCGGCACCTATATTTGAAATGCCTATCGGCTTCTATATCTGAAATGCCTATCGGCACCTATTTTTAAAATGCCAATCGGCAACTATATCTAAATTGCCTATCGGCACCTATATCTGAAATGCCTATCGACACCTATATCTGAAATGCCTATCGACACCTATATCTGAAATGCCTATCGACACCTATATCTGAAATGCCTATCGACACCTATATCTGAAATGCCTATCGACACCTATATCTGAAATGCCTATCGACACCTATATCTGAAATGCCTATCGACACCTATATCTGAAATGCCTATCGACACCTATATCTGAAATGCCTATCGACACCTATATCTGAAATGCCTATCGACACCTATATCTGAAATGCCAATCGACACCTATATCTGAAATGCCTATCGACACCTATTTTTGAAATGCCTATCGGAAACTACATCTAAAATGCCTATCAGCACCTATATTTGAAATGCCTATCGGCAACCATTTATGGAATGCCTATCGGCACCTATATTTGAAATGCCTATCGGCTTCTATATCTGAAATGCCTATCGGCACCTATTTTTAAAATGCCAATCGGCAACTATATCTGAAATGCCTATCGGCACCTTTATCTGAAATGCCTATCGACACCTATATCTGAAATGCCTATCGACACCTATATCTGATATGCCTATCGACACCTATATCTGAAATGCCTATCGACACCTATATCTGAAATGCCTATCGACACCTATATCTGAAATGCCTATCGACACCTATATCTGAAATGCCTATCGACACCTATATCTGAAATGCCTATCGACACCTATTTTTGAAATGCCTATCGGAAACTACATCTGAAATGCCTATCAGCACTTATATTTAAAATGCCTATCGGCATCCATATCTGGAATGCCTATCGGCACCTATATTTGAAATGCCTATCGGCTTCTATATCTGAAATGCCTATCGGCACCTATTTTTAAAATGCCAATCGGCAACTATATCTGAAATGCCTATCGGCACCTATATCTGAAATGCCTATCGACACCTATATCTGAAATGCCTATCGACACCTATATCTGAAATGCCTATCGACACCTATATCTAAAATGCCTATCGACACCTATATCTGAAATGCCTATCGACACCTATATCTGAAATGCCTATCGACACCTATATCTGAAATGCCTATCGACACCTATATCTGAAATGCCTATCGACACCTATTTTTGAAATGCCTATCGGAAACTACATCTGAAATGCCTATCAGCACCTAAATTTGAAATGCCTATCGGCAACCATATCTGGAATGCCTATCGGCACCTATATTTGAAATGCCTATCGGCTTCTATATCTGAAATGCCTATCGGCACCTATTTTTAAAATGCCAATCGGCAACTATATCTGAAATGCCTATCCGCACCTATATCTGAAATGCCTATCGACACCTATATCTGAAATGCCTATCGACACCTATATCTGAAATGCCTATCGACACCTATATCTGAAATGCCTATCGACACCTATATCTGAAATGCCTATCGAATCCTATATCTGAAATGCCTATCGACACCTATATCTGAAATGCCAATCGACACCTATATCTGAAATGCCTATCGACACCTATATCTGAAATGCCTATTGACACCTATTTTTGAAATGCCTATCGGAAACTACATCTGAAATGCCTATCAGCACCTATATTTGAAATGCCTATCGGCAACCATATCTGGATTGCCTATCGGCACCTATATTTGAAATGCCTATCGGCTTCTATATCTGAAATGCCTATCGGCACCTATTTTTAAAATGCCAATCGGCAACTATATCTGAAATGCCTATCGGCACCTATATCTGAAATGCCTATCGACACCTATATCTGAAATGCCTATCGACACCTATATCTGAAATGCCTATCGACACCTATATCTGAAATGCCTATCGACACCTATATCTGAAATGCCTATCGACACCTATATCTGAAATGCCTATCGACACCTATATCTGTGAGGCGGATTCATAGCCTCATATATGATTACCTTCTATAATTTAAATATTTTTATTTTCAAACAATAGTGTAATTTGTTCATAACCGGTTATTTCATCTTTAAAAATACAATTTTAGTATCATTACCTAATTATCTTGATTCCTTACATAATTTCAATTTTAAACATTCTTGTCAGAAATAAAATATAAAATTATTCATTACTTCTTGAACTGAATTTCTAGAGACCGGTCGCTTCACGAGCTATTTGGGGACAAATTACTTTACTCTTAAAACTTTCATTTCACCTTATTAATCGGTTATTTCATTTTTTTTATCTTTTCTTAATGTTTATTGGTAAAATTAATTTTAATAATTAATTGAAGAACCTGCATTATAAAGAACAGGCGATTTTATCGTCAGGGTTTTTTTATAATCAGGAGTAGTGTATTTTTGGTGCTTAGCTTCCTGTTTCATAAGTTTAGCGAGGCTTCACCTCGCCCAACTTCTTGAAACTATCAGGAACTTTGCGTTTAATTTTATGTATTCTGTATTAAATGTATTAATTTAAATATATAATTTGAAATATCAAACTGTCATTATTACTTTAGTTTCAAAATTAAGCCCGACTTGTGGAACTGGGTGGGCCCAGCGGTTCCGAATTTACTTAAACTTAAATAAAATAAATAACTACTTAAATACAAAAAAAATTAGCAAGTGGGTTTAGAAATGGTAGCAGAGCTATAGTTAAGTTTAAAAACTGTTCTTAACGAAGTAAATCTACGCGTTTAATTTGTTACATCTACTACAGTTAGTGTTGCGTAACCGTGAATATCTTATTACATCAAGTCTATTAATTTTTTCATCGCACTTTCAGTTCAAGAAGCATTTTAAGGTTTTTGTTTAATTATTTAAATTAATTTTGTGTCAAAAATGCCGAAACCTTCTCTTCGAAGTGAAACTATAATCAAGACTCCGATACCGTCAACTCAGTCTCCAATATCGGACAAGAACGAGCACTTTCACACGCCAGAAGCTCAAATAAATCAACGTCAAACGGGCGCCATTCCTAAAACGACAATCAGTACCACAAGTTCTTCTACTAACGGACAGGATCAAGCTGCTTCATTACCAATTGAACCAAGTACTCCAGCGCAAACTGGATTTGACCAATCACCATCTCGTGTATTCCAGTTCTTGAAGACTCAAACTGAAATAAATATGAAGTCTCAGCAAACATTAAGCGACTTGTCTATGGGCTTAAATTCGCTATCACAAAACGTCAGTTAAGTCATCAAGGAACGCAGTATACAAGAACAATTATTAGTACTTCAAGCTCAAATTCAAGCAATGAATCGCAGCGATACTGAAAATCGTTATCAAACCGCAAGTTTAACGCCTATACCAATTAAAATGGGCATTGATATATCCGATTTATTGAAACCAGTACCGATTTGCGACGGGAAAAATTTAGACGTCATACTTCGCTTCATCGAAGAAGTAGAAAGAATTGTCGACAAAAAGTTGGTTAAAGAAAAACCGTTGATTTTTCAATTGATATCGTTATGTCAAGGCAGTTTTCTGGAATGGTTTTCCGAAGCCGCTCATCATATTGAATCCTGGAATGATTTGAAGACACAAATACTTGAACGTTTCTTGACGCCAGTTGATAAAACGCTGTACACTGCATCACTTATAGAGAGATGGCAAGGTTCAAATGAACAATTCGATGATTACGTGGCAGACATTCGTCGAAAAGCACGTGTCCTAAATTCTTCACTAGCGGAACAAGAAATTATTGTCAATATTTGGGCAAGACTCAACAAAACAACGTATGATTTCTGTCGACTTCGAACTATTCCGTCCAATTTCAATGAGCTTGACACATTAGCAATAGAATATGCTCAAGTTTTAAGAAGAGACCGAATTCACTCTGAAGCTGAATCAAATAAATTTGGCAAATCTAAACAGTCAAAAAACTGAATAATTATGAAATAACCGAACAATCGTCATCAAGATATCCGCATAGTCATTGTAAATATCCAGTCATTAAATTTTTAAAACAATCAACACCGATTACAACTTTACCTATAATTGAACTGTCAATAGGCCATTTGATTTTCGATGCTCTTTTGGACTCAGGAGCTACGCATTCTGTTGTTTCCAAAAAAGTTGCCAACACCATTAGTATGTTGAAGTTTGGTAAGATTATACCTGAAGCAACTCGGATAACCTTAGCTGACGGCTATTGTACATCTGTCAAACATCGTCTTAAATGTCATATCAAGATTGAAGAGTTTTCGTGGAACATTTCGCTGATCATTTTACCTAATCTATCGCACGACATTATCATTGGCGTTAATACACTTCGTCGACTGAAAGCTCAACTTGACTTTTCAAGACTTGAAGTCAAATTCGATTTCAAGCCTGAAGTTGCAGTTCCATTTACGTCAGACTCACGAAGCGTTAAACTGTCCAGCATTCGAGATGACTTATCAATTAACGCTGAACTTTCCGATATTCAGCAAACTCAACTAAATGAATTGTTGACATCTTACAGCGACGTAATTAACAAGAATATCCTGGGCCGAGCGAACGATTATATTTACACGATACATATGAAAGATAATATTCCAGTACGCCGTAGTCCATACCCGATGAATCCAATCAGAGCTCGAGAGATGGACGACCACATTCAAAAACTATTGGACCAAGGAGTCATAGAGAAGTCATGCAGTCCTTATGGAGCTCCAGCTTTCTTTGTACCTAAAAAGGATGGAACTAATAGACTCGTCATTGACTACAGACATTTAAATTCAAAAGTTGTCTTCGACGCATTTCCATCTCCGAATATGGACGCCGTCTTTCAAAGTCTTAATGGATCCAGAATATTTTCGTCTATAGACTTAGCCAGCGCTTTTTACCAAATTCCTTTGTCTCCTGAAAGCAAAAAATATACAGCGTTTGTTACTCCAACCTCTCAATATCAATTCCGTCAAGTTCCTTTTGGTCTTAGTGTTAGTCCACAAGCTTTAAATCGCATTATGTTTCAGATATTCTCAGACCTGCGTTATAAATGCTGCATACCGTACTTTGACGACATACTGGTCCATAGTTCAAGTTTCAAGGAGCATCTTGAACATTTGAACATCGTCTTCAGTAGGCTTAGACGAGCTGGGTTCACCGCCAACCCGGATAAAATGCAGTTATGCCGTCATCGCATCAAGTTTCTGGGCCACGTTATCTCCGGCTCAGGTGTCCATGTAGATCCAAACAAAGTTTCTGCAATCAATGAACTTCCTGCTCCGAGAAATCTAAAACAGCTTCGTCAATTTCTTGGCATGGCATTATTTTTCTCTCGATTTATTGAGAATTTTTCGCTTATTGTCGCACCGCTCAATCAACTAAAAAAGAAAGGAGTTCGCTTCCACTTGGGACCTGATAAACTGAAGGCCTTCGAAACAATCAAACGAAAACTAGCTGGCGCACCTGTACTCACCTATCCTGATTTCTTAAGACAATTCATTGTTCAAACTGACGCCAGTCAAGAAGCTCTCGGCGCAGTGCTGCTACAAAAATTCGACGATGGCCTCCATCCGATACAGTTTGCAAGCCGCAAGCTCACTGATGCAGAACGACGCTATTCGACATACGAACTAGAAGCCTTGGCTGTGGTGTGGGCTCTGGAAAAATTCAAGGAGTACTTATTGAGCGGAAAATTTCTTCTACAAACCGACAGCTGCGCACTCACATGGCTGTTGAAACATCCTCGACAACTAGGACGCATTGGAAGGTGGGTTCTGAAGTTGTCGCACTTCAATTACGATGTCGAACATATACGCGGCAAGCTCAACGTCGTCGCTGATGCGCTAAGTCGACTGTACGCTGACGAAGACGTCCAAGACGACAAGAATCACGCTACCTGTAACGCAATTCATATATCTGAAGCCTCCATCAACTTGCTGGATGAAGTCCCGCAATCATTTGTGTCAATTCGAACACACCAGCTCTCCGATCCGGACTGCCAACTCATCGTTGACCGAATTAATAACGGTAACAATGATGTCACAAGTTATCAGTTACGCGACGGGCTGTTGGTGCGACTTGTTGGCAAACACAAATTGAAAAGAGTCGTTGTTCCGAAATCCGTTCAAAAGATGGTCATATTTTATTTTCACGATACGAAGACGAGTGCGCATCCTGGAATAACTCGTACCTACCGACAAATCGCTCGCCGCTTCTGGTGGGCTTCTCTATACAAAGACGTCCGAGACTACGTGCGTTCGTGTGATGTTTGTCAAAGCTGTAAGCCGCACAACCAACGAATTGCTGCTCCACTGGCCTCCACCTTGCCAAGAAATGTTTGGGAGCGAGTCTACATCGACCACATTGGACCATTGACCATTACCAGTACCGGGTGTTGCTATGCACTTGTCGTCATCGATGGATTCAGCAAGTGGCTGGAAATCATACCAGTCAAACGAACCACGTCAGCCGCCACCATCCAAAAGCTAATCGCCGTCTGGACAAAATACGGACCACCAAGAACGCTCGTTTCTGACAACGCCACATGTTTCAAGAGTGCAAGCTTTCGCTACATGTGTTTACAATGGGGCATAAGTCAAGTCTTCACGTCTCCATACAGGCCCAGCAGCAACGCCGTCGAACGCGCCAACCGAAATATCAAGGCCGGGTTGTCAATACTGCTGAAAGAGTACGGCAGTTCACATAAACAATGGGACAAATTCACTTCGTTCGTGGCTTACTCTCACAACTCCACAATCAGCGAGGCCACAAACACATCTCCGGCATCGTTGTTCCTTGGTCGCGAGCTCACACAGCCGTTAGATCTTAAATGGGATATTGCAAGTTTTGTAGACGATGGAAGAGTCGACGTCGAGAGGGTACGCACCGCTTTAGAGAAAAACCATTGTAAAATTCGCAAATACTATGATCGCCATCGACCAGGTCAGCATCCGTTCTACATCGGCCAATTAGTACTGCAGCGTCTCCACCAATCCACTACTCCAGGAGACGACGTACGGAAGTTCCAAGCCCGTTGGTCCGAGCCGCGCCGAATCACAAGATTTACATCGCCTGTTTCATGCGAGCTAGCGGATCTACACGACGCCAACCACAAATATCGCTGTCACATTGAAGACCTGAAACCATACATACGACGAGAAGCTGCCTGAAGCAGTTCTCTATCACGCGGGGGTGCCTGAGGCGTTTTCATAGCCTCATATATGATTACCTTCTATAATTTAAATATTTTTATTTTCAAACAATAGTGTAATTTGTTCCCAACCGGTTATTTCATCTTTAAAAATACAATTTTAGTATCATTACCAAATTATCTTGATTCCTTAAATAATTTCAATTTTAAACATTCTTGTCAGAAATAAAATATAAAATTATTCATTACTTCTTGAACTGAATTTCTAGAGACCGGTCGCTTCACGAGCTATTTGGGGACAAATTACTTTACTCTTAAAACTTTCATTTCACCTTATTAATCGGTTATTTCATTTTTTTTATCTTTTCTTAATGTTTATTGGTAAAATTAATTTTAATAATTAATTGAAGAACCTGCATTATAAAGAACAGGCGATTTTATCGTCAGGGTTTTTTTATAATCAGGAGTTGTGTATTTTTGGTGCTTAGCTTCCTGTTTCATAAGTTTAGCGAGGCTTCACCTCGCCCAACTTCTTGAAACTATCAGGAACTTTGCGTTTAATTTTATGTATTCTGTATTAAATGTATTAATTTAAATATATAATTTGAAATATCAAACTGTCATTATTACTTTAGTTTCAAAATTAAGCCCGACTTGTGGAACTGGGTGGGCCCAGCGGTTCCGAATTTACTTAAACTTAAATAAAATAAATAACTACTTAAATACAAAAAAAATTAGCAAGTGGGTTTATCTGAAATGCCTATCGACACCTATATCTGAAATGCCTATCGACACCTATATCTGAAATGCCTATCGACACCTATTTTTGAAATGCCTATCGGAAACTACATCTGAAATGCCTATCAGCACCTATATTTGAAATGCCTATCGGCAACCATATCTGGAATGCCTATCGGCACCTATATTTGAAATGCCTATCGGCTTCTATATCTGAAATGCCTATCGGCACCTATTTTTAAAATGCCAATCGGCAACTATATCTGAAATGCCTATCGGCACCTATATCTGAAATGCCTATCGACACCTATATCTGAAATGCCTATCGACACCTATATCTGAAATGCCTATCGACACCTATATCTGAAATGCCTATCGACACCTATATCTGAAATGCCTATCGACACCTATATCTGAAATGCCTATCGACACCTATTTTTGAAATGCCTATCGGAAACTACATCTGAAATGCCTATCAGCACCTATATTTGAAATGCCTATCGGCAACCATATCTGGAATGCCTATCGGCACCTATATTTGAAATGCCTATCGGCTTCTATATCTGAAATGCCTATCGGCACCTATTTTTAAAATGCCAATCGGCAACTATATCTGAAATGCTTATCGGCACCTATATCTGAAATGCCTATCGGCACCTATATCTGAAATGCCTATCGACACCTATATCTGAAATGCCTATCAACACCTATATCTGAAATGCCTATCGACACCTATATCTGAAATGCCTATCGACACCTATATCTGAAATGCCTATCGACACCTATATCTGAAATGCCTATCGACACTTATATCTGAAATGCCTATCGACACCTATATCTGAAATGCCTATCGACACCTATTTTTGAAATGCCTATCGGAAACTACATCTGAAATGCCTATCAGCACCTCTATTTGAAATGCCTATCGGCAACCATATCTGGAATGCCTATCGGCACCTATATTTGAAATGCCTATCGGCTTCTATATCTGAAATGCCTATCGGCACCTATTTTTAAAATGCCAATCGGCAACTATATCTGAAATGCTTATCGGCACCTATATCTGAAATGCCTATCGACACCTATATCTGAAATGCCTATCGACACTTATATCTGAAATGCCTATCGACACCTATATCTGAAATGCCTATCGACACCTATATCTGAAATGCCTATCGACACCTATTTTTGAAATGCCTATCGGAAACTACATCTGAAATGCCTATCAGCACCTATATTTGAAATGCCTATCGGCAACCATATCTGGAATGCCTATCGGCACCTATATTTGAAATGCCTATCGGCTTCTATATCTGAAATGCCTATCGGCACCTATTTTTAAAATGCCAATCGGCAACTATATCTGAAATGCTTATCGGCACCTATATCTGAAATGCCTATCGACACCTATATCTGAAATGCCTATCGACACTTATATCTGAAATGCCTATCGACACCTATATCTGAAATGCCTATCGACACCTATATCTGAAATGCCTATCGACACCTATTTTTGAAATGCCTATCGGAAACTACATCTGAAATGCCTATCAGCACCTATATTTGAAATGCCTATCGGCAACCATATCTGGAATGCCTATCGGCACCTATATTTGAAATGCCTATCGGCTTCTATATCTGAAATGCCTATCGGCACCTATTTTTAAAATGCCAATCGGCAACTATATCTGAAATGCCTATCGGCACCTATATCTGAAATGCCTATCGACACCTATATCTGAAATGCCTATCGACACCTATATCTGAAATGCCTATCGACACCTACATCTGAAATGCCTATCGACACCTATATCTGAAATGCCTATCGACACCTATTTTTGAAATGCCTATCGGAAACTACATCTGAAATGCCTATCAGCACCTATATTTGAAATGCCTATCGGCAACCATATCTGGAATGCCTATCGGCACCTATATTTGAAATGCCTATCGGCTTCTATATCTGAAATGCCTACCGGCACCTATTTTTAAAATGCCAATCGGCAACTATAACTGAAATGCCTATCGGCACCTATATCTGAAATGCCTATCGACACCTATATCTGAAATGCCTATCGACACCTATATCTGAAATGCCTATCGACACCTATATCTGAAATGCCTATCGACACCTATATCTGAAATGCCTATCGACACCTATATCTGAAATGCCTATCGACACCTATATCTGAAATGCCTATCGACACCTATTTTTGAAATGCCTATCGGAAACTACATCTGAAATGCCTATCAGCACCTATATTTGAAATGCCTATCGGCACCTATTTTTAAAACGCCAATCGGCAACTATATCTGAAATGCCTATTGGCACCTATATCTGAAATGCCTATCGACACCTATATCTGAAATGCCTATCGACACCTATATCTGAAATGCCTATCGACAC
This sequence comes from Venustoraphidia nigricollis, assembly GCA_034508555.1. NCBI lineage: Eukaryota > Metazoa > Arthropoda > Insecta > Raphidioptera > Raphidiidae > Venustoraphidia > Venustoraphidia nigricollis. The sequence continues at coordinate 5,419 of JAVRKA010001062.1, read as the reverse complement.
TTATATCTGAAATGCCTATCAACACCTATATCTGAAATGCCTATCGACACCTATATCTGAAATGCCTATTGACACCTATATCTGAAATGCCTATCGACACCTATATCTGAAATGCCTATCGACACCTATATCTGAAATGCCTATCGACACCTATTTTTGAAATGCCTATCGGAAACTACATCTGAAATGCCTATCAGCACCTATATTTGAAATGCCTATCGGCTTCTATATCTGAAATGCCTATCGGCACCTATTTTTAAAATGCCAATCGGCAACTATATCTGAAATGCCTATCGGCACCTATATCTGAAATGCCTATCGACACCTATATCTGAAATGCCTATCGACCCCTATATCTGAAATGCCTATCGACACCTATATCTGAAATGCCTATCGACACCTATATCTGAAATGCCTATCGACACCTATATTTGAAATGCCTATCGACACCTATATCTGAAATGCCTATCGACACCTATATCTGAAATGCCTATCGACACCTATTTTTGAAATGCCTATCGGAAACTACATCTGAAATGCCTATCAGTACCTATATTTGAAATGCCTATCGGCAACCATATCTGGAATGCCTATCGGCACCTATATTTGAAATGCCTATCGGCTTCTATATCTGAAATGCCTATCGGCACCTATTTTTAAAATGCCAATCGGCAACTATATCTGAAATGCCTATCGGCACCTATATCTAAAATGCCTATCGACACCTATATCTGAAATGCCTATCGACACCTATATCTGAAATGCCTATCGACAACTATATCTGAAATGCCTATCGACACCTATATCTGAAATGCCTATCGACACCTATATCTGAAATGCCTATCGACACCTATATCTGAAATGCCTATCGACACCTATATCTGAAATGCCTATCGACACCTATTTTTGAAATGCCTATCGGAAACTACATCTGAAATGCCTATCAGCACCTATATTTGAAATGCCTATCGGCAACCATATCTGGAATGCCTATCGGCACCTAAATTTGAAATGCCTATCGGCTTCTATATCTGAAATGCCTATCGGCACCTATTTTTAAAATGCCAATCGGCAACTATATCTGAAATGCCTATCGGCACCTATATCTGAAATGCCTATCGACACCTATATCTGAAATGCCTATCGACACCTATATCTGAAATGCCTATCGACACCTATATCTGAAATGCCTATCGACACTTATATCTGAAATGCCTATCGACACCTATATCTGAAATGCCTATCGACACCTATATCTGAAATGCCTATCGACACCTATATCTGAAATGCCTATCGACACCTATTTTTGAAATGCCTATCGGAAACTACATCTGAAATGCTTATCAGTACCTATATTTGAAATGCCTATTGGCAACCATATCTGGAATGCCTATCGGCACCTATATTTGAAATGCCTATCGGCTTCTATATCTGAAATGCCTATCGGCACCTATTTTTAAAATGCCAATCGGCAACTATATCTGAAATGCCTATCGGCACCTATATCTGAAACGCCTATCGACACCTATATCTAAAATGCCTATCGACACCTATATCTGAAATGCCTATCGACACCTATATCTGAAATGCCTATCGACACCTATATCTGAAATGCCTATCGACACCTATATCTGAAATGCCTATAGACACCTATATCTGAAATGCCTATCGACACCTATATCTGAAATGCCTATCGACACCTATTTTTGAAATGCCTATCGGAAACTACATCTGAAATGCCTATCAGCACCTATATTTGAAATGCCTATCGGCAACCATATCTGGAATGCCTATCGGCACCTATATTTGAAATGCCTATCGGCTTCTATATCTGAAATGCCTATTGGCACCTATTTTTAAAATGCCAATCGGCAACTATATCTGAAATGCCTATCGGCACCTATATCTGAAATGCCTATCGACACCTATATCTGAAATGCCTATCGACACCTATATCTGAAATGCCTATCGACACCTATATCTGAAATGCCTATCGACACCTATATCTGAAATGCCTATCGACACCTATATCTGAAATGCCTATCGACACCTATATCTGAAATGCCTATCGACACCTATATCTGAAATGCCTATCGACACCTGTATCTGAAATACCTATCGACACCTATATCTGAAATGCCTATCGACACCTATTTTTGAAATGCCTATCGGAAACTACATCTGAAATTCCTATCAGCACCTATATTTTAAATGCCTATCGGCAACCATATCTGGAATGCTTATCGGCACCTATATTTGAAATGCCTATCGGCTTCTATATCTGAAATGCCTATCGGCACCTATTTTTAAAATGCCAATCGGCAACTATATCTGAAATGCCTATCGGCACCTATATCTGAAATGCCTATCGACACCTATATCTGAAATGCCTATCGACACCTATATCTGAAATGCCTATCGACACCTATATCTGAAATGCCTATCGACACCTATATCTGAAATGCCTTTCGACACATATATCTGAAATGCCTATCGACACCTATATCTGAAATGCCTATCGACACCTATATCTGAAATGCCTATCGACACCTATTTTTGAAATGCCTATCGGAAACTACATCTGAAATGCCTATCAGCACCTATATTTGAAATGCCTATCGGCAACCATATCTGGAATGCCTATCGGCACCTATATTTGAAATGCCTAACGGCTTCTATATCTGAAATGCCTATCGACACCTATATCTGAAATGCCTATCGACACCTATATCTGAAATGCCTATCGACACCTATTTTTGAAATGCCTATCGGAAACTACATCTGAAATGCCTATCAGCACCTATATTTGAAATGCCTATCGGCAACTATATCTGGAATGCCTATCGGCACCTATATTTGAAATGCCTAACGGCTTCTATATCTGAAATGCCTATCGGCAACTATTTTTAAAATGCCAATCGGCAACTATATCTGAAATGCCTATCGGCACCTATATCTGAAATGCCTATCGACACCTATATCTGAAATGCCTATCGACATTTATATCTGAAATGCCTATCGACACCTATATCTGAAATGCCTATCGATACCTATATCTGAAGTGCCTATCGACACCTATATCTGAAATGCCTATCGACACCTATATCTGAAATGCCTATCGACACCTATATCTGAAATGCCTATTGACACCTATTTTTGAAATGCCTATCGGAAACTACATCTGAAATGCCTATCAGCACCTATATTTGAAATGCCTATCGGCAACCATATCTGGAATGCCTATCGGCACCTATATTTGAAATGCCTATCGGCTTCTATATCTGAAATGCCTATCGGCACCTATTTTTAAAATGCCAATCGGCAACTATATCTGAAATGCCTATCGGCACCTATATCTGAAATGCCTATCGACACCTATATCTGAAATGCCTATCGACACCTATTTTTGAAATGCCTATCGGAAACTACATCTGAAATGCCTATCAGCACCTATATTTGAAATGCCTATCGGCAACCATATCTGGATTGCCTATCGGCACCTATATTTGAAATGCCTATCGGCTTCTATATCTGAAATGCCTATCGGCACCTATTTTTAAAATGCCAATCGGCAACTATATCTGAAATGCCTATCGGCACCTATATCTGAAATGCCTATCGACACCTATATCTGAAATGCCTATCGACACCTATATCTGAAATGCCTATCGACACTTATATCTGAAATGCCTATCGACACCTATATCTGAAATGCCTATCGACACCTATATCTGAAATGCCTATTGACACCTATATCTGAAATGCCTATCGACACCTATATCTGAAGTGCCTATCGACACCTATTTTTGAAATGCCTATCGGAAACTACATCTGAAATGCCTATCAGCACCTATATTTGAAATGCCTATCGGCAACCATATCTGGAATGCCTATCGGCACCTATATTTGAAATGCCTATCGGCTTCTATATCTGAAATGCCTATCGGCACCTATTTTTAAAATGCCAATCGGCAACTATATCTGAAATGCCTATCGGCACCTATATCTGAAATGCCTATCGACACCTATATCTGAAATGCCTATCGACACCTATATCTGAAATGCCTATCGACACCTATATCTGAAATGCCTATCGACACCTATATCTGAAATGCCTATCGACACCTATATCTGAAATGCCTATCGACACCTATATCTGAAATGCCTATCGACACCTATTTTTGAAATGCCTATCGGAAACTACATCTGAAATGCCTATCAGCACCTATATTTGAAATGCCTATCGGCAACCATATCTGGAATGCCTATCGGCACCTATATTTGAAATGCCTATCGGCTTCTATATCTGAAATGCCTATCGGCACCTATTTTTAAAATGCCAATCGGCAACTATATCTGAAATGCCTATCGGCACCTATATCTGAAATGCCTATCGACACTTATATCTGAAATGCCTATTGACACCTATATCTGAAATGCCTATCGACACCTATATCTGAAATGCCTATCGACACCTATATCTGAAATGCCTATCGACACCTATATCTGAAATGCCTATCGACACCTATATCTGAAATGCCTATCGACACCTATTTTTGAAATGCCTATCGGAAACTACATCTGAAATGCCTATCAGCACCTATATTTGAAATGCCTATCGGCAACCATATCTGGAATGCCTATCGGCACCTATATTTGAAATGCCTATCGGCTTCTATATCTGAAATGCCTATCGGCACCTATTTTTAAAATGCCAATCGGCAACTATATCTGAAATGCCTATCGGCACCTATATCTGAAATCCCTTACGACACCTATATCTGAAATGCTTATCGACACCTATATCTGAAATGCCTATCGACACCTATATCTGAAATGCCTATCGACACCTATATCTGAAATGCCTATCGACACCTATATCTGAAATGCCTATCGACACCTATATCTGAAATGCCTATCGACACCTATATCTGAAATGCCTATCGACACCTATTTTTGAAATGCCTATCGGAAACTACATCTGAAATGCCTATTAGCACCTAAATTTGAAATGCCTATCGGCAACCATATCTGGAATGCCTATCGGCACCTATATTTGAAATGCCTATCGGCTTCTATATCTGAAATGCCTATCGGCACCTATTTTTAAAATGCCAATCGGCAACTATATCTGAAATGCCTATCGGCACCTATATCTGAAATGCCTATCGACACCTATATCTGAAATGCCTATCGACACCTATATCTGAAATGCCTATCGACACCTATATCTGTAATGCCTATCGACACCTATATCTGAAATGCCTATCGAATCCTATATCTGAAATGCCTATCGACACCTATATCTGAAATGCCAATCGACACCTATATCTGAAATGCCTATCGACACCTATATCTGAAATGCCTATCGACACCTATTTTTGAAATGCCTATCGGAAACTACATCTGAAATGCCTAT
>JAVRKA010001061.1:0-28810 GCA_034508555.1 Venustoraphidia nigricollis | reverse complement strand
GTACCGATAGGCATTTCAGATATAGGTGCCGATAGGCATTTCAGATATAGTTGCCAATTGGCATTTTAAAAATAGGTGTCGATAGGCATTTCAGATATAGAACCCGATAGGCATTTCAAATATAGGTGTGGATAGGCATTTCAGATATGGTTGCCGATAGGCATTTTAAATATAGGTGCTGATAGTCATTTCAGATGTAGTTTCCGATAGGCATTTCAAAAATAGGTTCCGATAGGCATTTCAGATATAGGTGCCGATAGGCATTTCAGATATACTTACCGATTGGCATTTTAAAAATAGGTGTCGATAGGCATTTTAGATGTAGTTTCCGATAGGCATTTCAAATATGAGTGCCGATAGGCATAAAAGATATAGGTACCGATAGGCATATCAGATATAGTTGCCGATAGGCATTTAAAATATATGTGCCGATAGGCATTTCAAATATAGGTGTCGACCGGCATTTCAGATATAAATGCCGAAAGGCATTTCAGATATAGGTGCCGATAGGCATTTCTGATGTGGTTGCCGATAGGCATTTCAAATATAGGTGCTGATAGGCATTTCAGATGTAGTTTTCGATAAGCATTTCAAAAATAGGTGCCGATAGGCATTTCAGATATAGGTGCCGATAGGCACTTCAGATATAGTTGCCGATTGGCATTTTAAAAATAGGCGCCGTTAGGTATTTCAGATATAGAAGCCGATAGGCATTTCAAATATAGGCGCCGATAGGCATTCCAGATATGGTTGCCGATAGGCATTTCAAATATAGGTGCTGATAGGCATTTCAGATGTAGTTTCCGATAGGCATTTCAAAAATAGGTGCCGATAGGCATTTCAGATATAGGTGCCGATAGGCATTTCAGATATAGTTGCCGATTGGCATTATAAAAATAGGTGCCGATAGGCATTTTAGATATAGAAGCCGATAGGCATTTCAAATATAGGTGCCGATAGGCATTCCAGATATGGTTGCCGATAGGCATTTCAAATATAGGTGCTGATAGGCATTTCAGTGTTGTTTAAGATAGGCATTTCAAAAATTGGTGCCGATAAGCATTTCAGCTATAGGTGCCGATAGGCATTTCAGATATAGTTGCCGATTGGCATTTTAAAAATAGGTGCCGATAGGCATTTCAGATATAATAGCCGATAGGTATTTCAAATATAGGTGTCGATAGGCATTTCAGATATAATTGCCGATAGGCATTTCAAATATAGGTGCTGATAGGCATTTCAGATGTAGTTTCCGATAGGCATTTCCAAAATGGGTGCCAATAGGCATTTCAGATATAGGTGCCAATAGGCATTTCAGATATAGTTGCCGATTGGCATTTTAAAAATAGGTGCCGATAGGCATTTCAGATATAGGTGCCGATAGGCATTTCAGATATAGTTGCCGATTGGCATTTTAAAAATAGGTGCCGATAGGCATTTCAGATATAGAAGCCGATAGGCATTTCAAATATAGGTGCCGATAGGCATTCCAGATATGGTTGCCGATAGGCATTTCAAATATAAGTGCTGATAATCATTTCAGATGTAGTTTCCGATAGGCATTTCAAAAATAGGTACCGATAGGCATTTCAGATATAGGTGCCGATAGGTATTTTAGATATAGTTGCCAATTGGCATTTTAAAAATAGGTGTCGATAGGCATTTCAGATATAGGTGCCGATTGGCATTTCAGATATAGCTGCCGATTGGCATTTTAAAAATAGGTGCCGATAGGCATTTCAGATATAGAAGCCGATAGGTATTTCAAATATAGGTGTGGATAGGCATTTCAGATATGGTTGCCAATAGGCATTTCAAATATAGGTGCTGATAGTCATTTCAGATGTAGTTTCCGATAGGCATTTCAAAAGTAGGTTCCGATAGGCATTTGAGATATAGGTGCCGATAGGCATTTCAGATATACTTACCGATTGGCATTTTAAAAATAGGTGCCGATAGGCATTTTAGATATAGAAGCCGATAGGTATTTCAAATATAGATGTGGATAGGCATTTCGGATATGGTTGCCGATAGGCATTTCAAATATAGGTGCTGATAGTCATTTCAGATGTAGTTTCCGATAGGCATTTCAAAAATAGGTTCCGATAGGCATTTTAGATATAGGTGCCGATAGGCATTTCAGATATAGTTGCCAATTGGCATTTTAAAAATAGGTGTCGATAGGCACTTCAGATATAGGTGCCGATTGGCATTTCAGATATAGTTGCCGATTGGTATTTTAAAAATAGGTGCCGATAGGCATTTCAGATATAGAAGCCGATAGGGATTTCAAATATAGGTGTCGATAGGCATTTCAGATATGGTTGCCGATAGGCATTTCAAATATAGGTGCTGATAGGCATTTCAGATGTAGTTACCGATAGGCATTTCAAAAATAGGTGCCGATAGGCATTTCAGATATAGGTGCCGATTGGCATTTCAGATATAATTGCCGATTGGCATTTTAAAAATAGGTGCCGATAGGCATTTCAGATATAGGTGCCGATTGGCATTTCAGATATAGTTGCCGATTGGCATTTCAGATGTAGTTTTCGATAGGCATTTCAGATGTAGTTTTCGATAGGCATTTCAAAAATAGGTGCCGATAGGCATTTCAGATATAGGTGCCGATAGGCATTACAGATATAGAAGCCGATAGGCATTTCAAATATAGGCGCCGATAGGCATTCCAGATATGGTTGCCGACAAGCATTTCAAATATAGGTGCTGATAGGCATTTCAGATGTAGTTTCCGATAGGCATTTAAAAAATAGGTGCCGATAGGCATTTCAGATATAGGTGCCGATAGGCATTTCAGATATAGTTGCCGATTGGCCTTTTAAAAATAGGTGCCGATCGGCATTTCAGATATAGAGGCAGATAGGGATTTCAAATATAGGTGTCGATAGGCATTTCAGATATGGTTGCCGATAAGCATTTCAAATATAGGTGCTAATAGGCATTTCAGATGTAGTTTCCGATAGGCATTTCAAAAATAGGTGCCAATAGGCAATTCAGATATAGGTGCCGATAGGCATTTCAGATATAGTTGCCGATTAGCATTTTAAAAATAGGTGTCGATAGGCATTTCAGATATAGAAGCCGATAGGCATTTCAAATATAGGTGCCGATAGGCACTCTAGATATGGTTGCCGATAGGCATTTCAAATATAGGTGCTGATAGGCATTCCGGATGTAGTTTCCGATAGACATTTCAAAAAATGGTGCCGATAGGCATTTCAGATATAGGTGCCGATAGGCATTTCAGATATAGTTACCGATTGGCATTTTAAAAATAGGTGCCGATAGGCATTTCAGATATAGAAGCCGATAGGTATTTCAAATATAGGTGTCGATAGGCATTCCAGATATGGTTGCCGATAGGCATATCAAATATAAGCGCTGATAATCATTTCAAATGTAGTTTCCAATAGGCATTTCAAAAATAGGTACCGATAGGCATTTCAAGTACAGATGCCGATAGGCATTTCAGATATAGTTGCCGATTGGCATTTTAAAAATAGGTGCCGATAGGCATTTCAGATATAGAAGCCGATAGGCATTTCAAATATAGGTGCCGATGGGCATTCCAGATATTGTTGCCGATAGGCATTTCAAAAATAGGTGCTGATAGGCATTTAGATGTAGTTTCCGATAGGCATTTCAAAAATTGATGCCGATAGTCATTTCGAATATAGGTGCCGATAGGCATTTCAGATATAGTTTGCGATTGGCATTTTAAAAACAGGTGCCGATAGGCATTTCAGATACAGAAGCCGATAGGTATTTCAAATATAGTTGTCGATAGGCATTTCAGATATGGTTGCCGATAGGCATTTCAAATATAGGAGCAGATAGGCATTTCAGATGTAGTTTCCGAAAGGCATTTCAAAAATATATGCCGATAGGCATTTCAGATATAGGTGCCGATAGGCATTTGAGATATAGTTGCCGATTGGTATTTTAAAAATAGGTGCCGATAGGCATTTCAGATATAGAAGCCGATAGGCATTTCAAATATAGTTGCCGATAGGCATTCCAGATATGGTTGCCGATCGGCATATCAAATATAAGCGCTGATAATCATTTCAAATGTAGTTTCCAATAGGCATTTCAAAAATAGGTACCGATAGGCATTTCAAGTATAGATGCCGATAGGCATTTCAGATATAGTTGCCGATTGGCATTTTAAAAATAGGTGCCGATAGGCATTTCAGATATAGAAGCCGATAGGTATTTCAAATAAAGGTGTGGATAGGCATTTCAGATATGGTTGCCGATAGGTATTTCAATTATAGGTGCTGATAGTCATTTCAGATGTAGTTTCCGATAGGCATTTCAAAAATAGGTTCCGATAGGCATTTCAGATATAGGTGCCGATAGGCATTTCAGATATACTTACCGATTGGCATTTTGAAAATAGGTGCCGATAGGCATTTTAGATGTAGTTTCCGATAGGCATTTCAAAAATAGGTGCCGATAGGCATTTCAGATATAAGTGTTGATAGGCATATCAGATATAGTTACCGATAGGCTTTTAAAATATATGCGCCGATAGGCATTTCAAATATAGGTGTCGACCGGCATTTCAGATATAAATGCCGAAAGGCATTTCTGATATAGGTGCCGATAGGCATTTCTGATGTGGTTGCCGATAGGCATTTCAAATATAGGTGCTGATAGGCATTTCAAATGTAGTTTTCATTAGGCATTTCAAAAATAGGTGCCGATAGGCATTTCAGATATAGGTGCCGATAGGCACTTCAGATATAGTTGCCGATTGGAATTTTAAAAATAGGCGCCGATAGGTATTTCAGATATAGAAGCCGATAGGCATTTCAAATATAGGCGCCGATAGGCATTCCAGATATGGTTGCCGATAGGCATTTCAAATATAGGTGCTGATAGGCATTTCAGATGTAGTTTCCGATAGGCATTTCAAAAATAGGTGCCGATAGGCATTTCAGATATAGGTGCCGATAAGCATTTCAGATATAGTTGCCGATTGGCATTTTAAAAATAGGTGCCGATAGGCATTTCAGATATAGAAACCGATAGGCATTTCAAATATAGGTGCCGATAGGCATTCCAGATATGGTTGCCGATAGTCATTTCAAATATAGGTGCTGATAGGTATTTCAGATGTAGTTTCCGATAGGCATTTCAAAAATTGGTGCCGATAGGCATTTCAGATATAGGTGCCGATAGGCATTTCAGATATAGTTGCCGATTGGCATTTTAAAAATAGGTGCCGATAGGCATTTCAGATATACAAGCCGATAGGTATTTCAAATATAGGTGTCGATAGGCATTTTAGATATGATTGCCGATAGGCATTTCAAATATAGGTGCTGATATGCATTTCAGATGTAGTTTCCGATAGGCATTAAAAAAATAGGTGCCGATAGGCATTTCAGATATAGGTGCCGATAGGCATTTCAGATATAGTTGCCGATTGGCATTTTGAAAATAGGTGCCGATAGGCATTTCAGATATATAAGCCGATAGGCATTTCAAATATAGGTGCCGATGAGCAATCCAGATATGGTTGCCGATAGGCATTTCAAATATAGGTGCTGATAGGCATTTCAGATGTAGTTTCCGATATGCAATTCAAAAATAGGTGACGATAGGCATTTCAGATATAGGTGCCGATAGGCATTTCAGATATAGTTGCCGATTGGCATTTCAAATATAGGTGCTGATAGGCATTCCGGATGTAGTTTCCGATAGACATTTCAAAAAATGGTGCCGATAGGCATTTCAGATATAGGTGCCAACAGGCATTTCAGATATAGTTACCGATTGGCATTTTAAAAATAGGTGCCGATAGGCATTTTAGATATAGAAGCCGATAGGCATTTCAAATATAGGTGCCGATAGGCATTCCAGATATTTTTGCCGATAGGCATTTCAAATATAGGTGCTGATAGGCATTTCAGATGTAGTTTCCGATAGGCATTTCAAAAATTGATGCCGATAGGCATTTCGGATATAGGTGCCGATAGGCATTTCAGATATAGTTGCCGATTGGCATTTTAAAAACAGGTGCCGATAGGCATTTCAGATATAGAAGCCGATAGGTATTTCAAATATAGGTGTCGATAGGCATTTCAGATATGGTTGCCGATAGGCATTTCAAATATAGGAGCAGATAGGCATTTCAGATGTAGTTTCCGAAAGGCATTTCAAAAATATATGCCGATAGGCATCTCAGATATAGATGCCGATAGGCATTTCAGATATATTTGCCGATTGGTATTTTAAAAATAGGTGCCGATAGGCATTTCAGATATAGAAGCCGATAGGCATTTCAAATATAGTTGCCGATAGGCATTCCAGATATGGTTGCCGATAGGCATATCAAATATAAGCGCTGATAATCATTTCAAATGTATATTCCGATAGGCATTTCAAAAATAGGTACCGATAGGCATTTCAGATATAGGTGCCGATAGGCATTTCAGATATAGTTGCCAATTGGCATTTTAAAAATAGGTGCCGATAGGCATTTCAGATATAGAAGCCGATAGGTATATCAAATATAGGTGTGGATAGACATTTCAGATATGGTTGCCGATAGGCATTTCAAATATAGGTGCTGATAGTCATTTCAGATGTAGTTTCCGATAGGCATTTCAAAAATAGGTTCCGATAGGCATTTCAGATATAAATTCCGTTAGGCATTTCAGATGTACTTACCGATTGGCATTTTAAAAATAGGTGCTGATAGGCATTTTAGATGTAGTTTCCGATAGGCATTTCAAAAATAGGTGCCAATAGGCATTTCAGATAAAGGTGCCGATAGGCATATCAGATATAGTTGCCGATAGGCATTTAAAGTATATGTGCCGATAGGTATTTCAAATATAGGTGTCGACCGGCATTTCAGATATAAATGCCTAAAGGCATTTCGGATATAGGTGCCGATAGGCATTTGTGATGTGGTTGCCGATAGGCATTTCAAATATAGGTGCTGATAGGCATTTCAGATGTAGTTTCCGATAGGCATTTCAAAAATAGGTTCCGATAGGCATTTCAGATATAGGTGCCGATAGGCATTTCAGATATACTTACCGATTGACATTTTGAAAATAGGTGCCGATAGGCATTTTAGATGTAGTTTCCGATAGGCATTTCAAAAATAGGTGCCGATAGGCATTCCAGATATGGTTGCCGATAGGCATTTCAAATATAGGTGCTGATAGGCTTTTCAGATGTAGTTTCCGATAGGCATTTCAAAAATAGGTGCCGATAGGCATTTCAGATATAGGTGCCGATAGGCATTTCAGATATAGTTGCCGAATGGCATTTTAAAAATAGGTGCCGATAGGCATTTCAGATATAGAAGCCGATAGGCATTTCAAATATAGGTGCCGATAGGCATTCCAGATATGGTTGCCGATAGGCATTTCAAATATAGGTGCTGATAGGCATTTCAGATGTAGTTTCCGATAGGCATTTCAAAAATAGGTTCCGATAGGCATTTCAATTATAGGTGCCGATAGGCATTTCAGATATACTTTCCGATTGGCATTTTAAAAATAGGTGCCGATAGGCATTTTAGATGTAGTTTCCGATAGGCATTTCAAAAATAGGTGCCGATAGGCATTTCAGATATAGGTGCCGATAGGCATATCAGATATAGTTGCCGATAGGCATTTAAAATATAGGTGCCGATAGGCATTTCAAATATAGGTGTCGATCGGCATTTCAGATATAAATGCCGTAGGGCATTTCAGATATAGGTGCCGATAGGCATTTCTGATGTGGTTGCCGATAGGCATTTCAAATATAAATGCTGATAGGCATTTCAGATGTAGTTTTCGATAGGCATTTTAAAAATAGGTGCCGATAGGCATTTGAGATATAGGTGCCGATAGGCACTTCAGATATAGTTGCCGATTAAAATTTTAAAAATAGGTGCCGATAGGCATTTTAGATATAGAAGCCGATAGGCATTTCAAATATAGGCGCCGATAGGCATTCCAGATATGGTTGCCGATAGGCATTTCAAATATAGGTGCTGATAGGCATTTCAGATGTAGTTTCCGATAGGCATTTCAAAAATAGGTGCCGATAGGCATTTCAGATATAGGTGCCGATTGGCATTTCAGATATAGTTGCCGATTGGCATTTTAAAAATAGGTGCCGATAGGCATTTCAGATATAGAAGCCGATAGGGATTTCAAATATAGGTGTCGATAGCTATTTCTGATATGGTTGCCGATAAGCATTTCAAAAATAGGTGCCGATAGGCATTTCAGATATAGGTGCCGATAGGCATTTCAGATATAGTTGCCGATTGGCATTTTAAAAACAGGTGCCGATAGGCATTTCAGATATAGAAGCCGATAGGTATTTCAAATATAGGTGTCGATAGGCATTTCAGATATGGTTGCCGATAGGCATTTCAAATATAGGAGCAGATAGGCATTTCAGATGTAGTTTCCGAAAGGCATTTCAAAAATATATGCCGATAGGCATTTCAGATATAGGTGCCGATAGGCATTTCAGATATAGTTGCCGATTGGTATTTTAAAAATAGGTGCCAATAGGCATTTCAGATATAGAAGCCGATAGGCATTTCAAATATAGTTGCCGATAGGCATTCCAGATATGGTTGCCGATAGGCATATCAAATATAAGCGCTGATAATCATTTCAGATGTAGTTTCCGATAGGCATTTCAAAAATAGGTGCCGATAGGCATTTCAGATATAGGTGCCGATTGGCATTTCAGATATAGTTGCCGATTGGCATTTTAAAAATAGGTGCCGATAGGCATTTCAGATATAGAAGCCGATAGGTATTTCAAATATAGGTGTGGATAGGCATTTCAGATATGGTTGCCAATAGGCATTTCAAATATAGGTGCTGATAGTCATTTCAGATGTAGTTTCCGATAGGCATTTCAAAAATAGGTTCCGATAGGCATTTGAGATATAGGTGCCGATAGGCATTTCAGATATACTTACCGATTGGCATTTTAAAAATAGGTGCCGATAGGCATTTTAGATATAGAAGCCGATAGGTATTTCAAATATAGGTGTGGATAGGCATTTCAGATATGATTGCCGATAGGCATTTCAAATATAGGTGCTGATAGGCATTTCAGATGTAGTTTCCGATAGGCATTTCAAAAATAGGTGCCGATAGGCATTTCAAATATAGGTGCCGATAGGCATTTCAGATATACTTACCGATTGGCATTTTAAAAATAAGTGCCGATAGGCATTTTAGATGTAGTTTCCGATAGGCATTTCAAAAATAGGTGCCGATAGGCATTTCAGATATAGGTGTCGACCGGCATTTCAGATATAAATGCCGAAAGGCATTTCAGATATAGGTGCCGATAGGCATTTCTGATGTGGTTGCGATAGGCATTTCAAATATAGGTGCTGATAGGCATTTCAGGTGTAGTTTTCGATAGGCATTTCAAAAATAGGTGCCGATAGGCATTTCAGATATAGGTGCCGATAGGCACTTCAGATATAGTTGCCGATGGGCATTTTAAAAATAGGCGCCGATAGGTATTTCAGATATAGAAGCCGATAGGCATTTCAAATATAGGCGCCGATAGGCATTACAGATATGGTTGCCGATAGGCATTTCAAATATAGGTGCTGATAGGCATTTCAGATGTAGTTTCCGATAGGCATTTCAAAAATAGGTGCCGATAGGCATTTCAGATATAGGTGCCGATAGGCATTTCAGATATAGTTGCCGATAGGCATTTTAAAAATAGGTGCCGATAGGCATTTCAGATATAGAAGCCGATAGGCATTTCAAATATAGGTGCCGATAGGCATTCCAGATATGGTTGATGATAGGCATTTCAAATATAGGTGCTGATAGGCATTTCAGATGTAGTTTCCGATAGGCATTTCAAAAATTGGTGCCGATAGGCATTTCAGATATAGGTGCCGATAGGCATTTCAGATATAGTTGCCGATTGGCATTTTAAAAATAGGTGCCGATAGGCATTTCAGATATAGAAGCCGATAGGTATTTCAAATATAGGTGTCGATAGGCATTTCAGATATGATTGCCGATAGGCATTTCAAATATAGGTGCTGATAGGCATTTTAGATGTAGTTTCCGATAGGCATTTCAAAAATAGGTGCCGATAGGCATTTCAAATATAGGTGCCGATAGGCATTTCAGATATAGTTGCCGATTGGCATTTTAAAAATAGGTGCCGATAGGCATTTCAGATATATAAGCCGATAGGCATTTCAAATATAGGTGCCGATGAGCATTCCAGATATGGTTGCCGATAAGCATTTCAAATATAGGTGCTGATAGGCATTTCAGATGTAGTTTCCGATAGGCATTTCAAAAATTGGTGCCGATAGGCATTTCAGATATAGGTGCCGATAGGCATTTCAGATCTAGTTGCCGATTGGGATTTTAAAAATAGGTGCCGATAGGCATTTCAGATATAGAAGCCGATAGGGATTTTAAATATAGGTGTCGATAGGCATTTCAGATATGGTTGCCGATAAGCATTTCAAATATAGGTGCTGATAGACATTTCAGATGTAGTTTCCGATAGGCATTTTAAAAATAGGTGCCGATAGGCATTTCAGATATAGGTGCCGATAGGCATTTCAGATATAGTTGCCAATTGGCATTTTAAAAATAGGTGCCGATAGGCATTTCAGATATATAAGCCGATAGGCATTTCAAATATAGGTGCCGATGAGCATTCCAGATATGGTTGCCGATAGGCATTTCAAATATAGGTGCTGATAGGCATTTCAGATGTAGTTTCCGATAGGCATTTCAAAAATTGGTGTCGATAGGCATTTCAGATATAGAAGCCGATAGGCATTTCAATTATAGTTGCCGATAGGCATTCCAGATATGGTTGCCGATAGGCATTTCAAATATAGGTGCTGATAGGCATTCCGGATGTAGTTTCCGATAGGCATTTCAAAAAATAGTGCCGATAGGCATTTCAAAAAATAGTGCCGATAGGCATTTCAGATATAGGTGCCGATAGGCATTTCAGATATAGTTACCGATTGGCATTTTAAAAATAGGTACCGATAGGCAATTCAGATATAGAAGCCGATAGGTATTTCAAATATAGGTGTCGATAGGCATTTCAGATATGGTTGCCGATAGGCATTTCAAATATAGGTGCTAATAGGCATTTCAGATGTAGTTTCCGATAGGCATTTCAAAAAAAGGTGCCGATAGGCATTTCAGATATAGGTGCCGATAGGCATTTCAGACATAGTTGCCGATTCGCATTTTAAAAATAGGTGCCGATAGGCATTTCAGATATAGAAGCCGATAGGCATTTCAAATATAGGTGCCGATAGGCATTCCAGATATGGTTGCCGATAGGCATTTCAAATATAGGTGCTGATAGGCATTTTAGATGTAGTTTCCGATAGGCATTTCAAATATACGTGCTGATAGGCATTTCAGATGTAATTTTCGATAGGCATTTCAAAAATAGGTGCCGATAGGCATTTCAGATATAGGTGCCGATAGTCATTTCAGATATAGTTGCCAATTGGCATTTAAAAAATAGGTGCCGATAGGCATTTCAGATATAGAAGCCGATAGGCATTTCAAATATAGGTGCCGATAGGCATTGCAGATATAGTTGCCGATAGGCATTTCAAATATAAGTGCTGATAGGCATTTTAGATGTAGTTTCCGATAGGCATTTCAAAAATAGGTACCGATAGACATTTCAGATATAGGTGCCGATAGGCATTTCAGATATAGTTGCCAATTGGCATTTTAAAAATAGGTGTCGATAGGCATTTCAGATATAGAACCCGATAGGCATTTCAAATATAGGTGCCGATAGGCATTCCAGATATGGTTGCCGATAGGCATTTCAAATATAGGTGCTGATAGGCATTTCAGATGGAGTTTCCGATAGGCATTTCAAAAGTTGGTGCCGATAGGCATTTCAGATATAGGTGCCGATAGGCATTTCAGATATAGTTGCCGATTGGCATTTTAAAAATAGGTGCTGATAGGCATTTTAGATATAGAAGCCGATAGGTATTTCAAATACAGGTGTGGATAGGCGTTTCAGATATGGTTGCCGATAGGCATTTCAAATATAGGTGCTGATAGTCATTTCAGATGTTGTTTCCGATAGGCATTTCAAAAATCGGTTCCGATAGGCATTTCAATTATAGGTGCCGATAGGCATTTCAGATATACTTTCCGATTGGCATTTTAAAAATAGGTGCCGATAGGCATTTTAGATGTAGTTTCCGATAGGCATTTCAAAAATAGGTGCCGATAGGCATTTCAGATATAGGTGCCGATAGGCATATCAGATATAGTTGCCGATAGGCATTTAAAATATAGGTGCCGATAGGCATTTCAAATATAGGTGTCGATCGGCATTTCAGATATAAATGCCGTAGGGCATTTCAGATATAGGTGCCGATAGGCATTTCTGATGTGGTTGCCGACAGGCATTTCAAATATAAATGCTGATAGGCATTTCAGATGTAGTTTTCGATAGGCATTTCAAAAATAGGTGCCGATAGGCATTTGAGATATAGGTGCCGATAGGCACTTCAGATATAGTTGCCGATTGGCATTTTAAAAATAGGTGCCGACAGGCATTTTAGATATAGAAGCCGATAGGCATTTCAAATATAGGCGCCGATAGGCATTCCAGATATGGTTGCCGATAGGCATTTTAAATATAGGTGCTGATAGGCATTTCAGATGTAGTTTCCGATAGGCATTTCAAAAATAGGTGCCGATTGGCATTTCAGATATAGGTGCCGATTGGCATTTCAGATATAGTTGCCGATTGGCATTTTAAAAATAGGTGTCGATAGGCATTTCAGATATAGAAGCCGATAGGCATTTCAAATATAGGTGCTGATAGACATTCCAGATATGGTTGCCGATAGGCATTTCAAATATAGGTGCCGATAGGCATTCCAGATATGGTTGCCGATAGGCATTTCAAATATAGGTGCTGATAGGCATTTCAGATGGAGTTTCCGATAGGCATTTCAAAAATAGGTGCCGATAGGCATTTCAGATATATTTGCCGATTGGTATTTTAAAAATAGGTGCCGATAGGCATTTCAGATATAGAAGCCGATAGGCATTTCAAATATAGGTGCCGATAGGCATTCCAGATATGGTTGCCGATAGGCATTTCAAATATAAGTGCTGATAATCATTTCAGATGTAGTTTCCGATAGGCATTTCAAAAATAGGTACCGATAGGCATTTCAGATATAGGTGCCGATAGGCATTTCAGATATAGTTGCCAGTTGGCATTTTAAAAATAGGTGTCGATAGGCATTTTAGATATAGGTGCCGATAGGCATTTCAGATATAGTTGCCAATTGGCATTTTAAAAATAGGTGTCGATGGGCATTTCAGATATAGGTGCCGATTGGCATTTCAGATATAGTTGCCTATTGGCATTTTAAAAATAGGTGCCGATAGGCATTTCAGATATATAAGCCGATAGGCATTCCAGATGTAGTTGCCGATTGGCATTTTAAAAATAGGTGCCGATAGGCATTTTAGATATAGAAGCCGATAGGTATTTTAAATATAGGTGTGGATAGGCATTTCAGATATGGTTGCCGATAGGCATTTCAAATATAGGTGCTGATAGTCATTTCAGATGTAGTTTCCGATAGGCATTTCAAAAATAGGTTCCGATAGGCATTTTAGATATAGGTGCCGATAGGCATTTCAGATATACTTACAGATTGGCATTTTAAAAATAGGGGCCGATAGGCATTTTAGATATAGAAGCCGATAGGTATTTCAAATATAGGTGTGGATAGGCATTTCAGATATGGTTGCCGATAGGCATTTCAAATAAACGTGCTGATAGTCTTTTCAGATGTAGTTTCCGATAGGCATTTCAAAAATAGGTTCCGATAGGCATTTTAGATATAGGTGCCGATAGGCATTTCAGATATACTTAAAGATTGGCATTAAAAAAATAGGTGCCGATAGGCATTTCAGATATAGGTGCGGATAGGCTTATCAGATATAGTTGCCGATAGGCATTTAAAATAAAAGTGCCGATAGGCATTTAAAATATAGGTGTCGATCGGCATTTCAGATATAAATGCCGAAAGGCATTTCAGATATAGGTGCCGATAGGCATTTCTGATGTGGTTGCCGATAGGCATTTCAAATATAGGTGCTGATAGGCATTTCAGATGTAGTTTTCGATAGGCATTTCAAAAATAGGTGCCGATAGGCATTTCAGATATAGGTGCCGATAGGCACTTCAGATATAAATGCCGATTGGCATTTTAAAAATAGGTGCCGATAGGCATTTCAGATATAGAAGCCGATAGGCTTTTCAAATATAGGCGCCGATAGGCATTCCAGATATGGTTGCCGATAGGCATTTTAAATATAGGTGCTGATAGGCATTTCAGATGTAGTTTCCGATAGGCATTTCAAAAATAGGTGCCCATAGGCATTTCAGATATAGGTGCCGATAGGCTTTCAGATATAGTTGCCGATTGGCATTTTAAAAATAGGTGCCGATAGGCATTTCAGATATAGAAGCCGATAGGGATTTCAAATATAGGTGTCGATAGGCATTTCAGATATGGTTGCCGATAAGCATTTCAAATATAGGTGCTGATAGGCATTTCAGATGTAGTTTCCGATAGGCATTTCAAAAATAGGTGCCGATAGGCATTTCAGCTATAGGTGCCGATAGGCATTTCAGATATAGTTGCCGATTGGCATTTTAAAAATAGGTGCCGATAGGCATTTCAGATATAGAAGCCGATAGGTATTTCAAATATAGGTGTCGATAGGCATTTCAGATATAATTGCCGATAGGCATTTCAAATATAGGTGCTGATAGGCATTTCAGATGTAGTTTCCGATAGGCATTTCAAAAATGGGTGCCAATAGGAATTTCAGATATAGGTGCCAATAGGCATTTCAGATATAGTTGCCGATTGGCATTTTAAAAATAGGTGCCGATAGGCATTTCAGATATATAAGCCGATAGGCATTTCAAATATAGGTGCCGATAGGCATTCCAGATATGGTTGCCGATAGGCATTTCAAATATAGGTGCTGATAGGCATTCCGGATGTAGTTTCCGATAGGCATTTCAAAAATAGGTGCCGATAGGCATTTCAGATATAGGTGCCGATAGGCATTTCAGATATACTTTCCGATTGGCATTTTAAAAATAGGTGCCGATAGGCATTTTAGATGTAGTTTCCGATAGGCATTTCAAAAATAGGTGCCGATAGGCATTTCAGATATAGGTGCCGATAGGCATTTCAGATATAGTTGCCAATTGGCATTTTAAAAATAGGTGTCGATAGGCATTTTAGATATAGGTGCCGATAGGCATTTCAGATATAGTTGCCAATTGGCATTTTAAAAATAGGTGTCGATGGGCATTTCAGATATAGGTGCCGATTGGCATTTCAGATATAGTTGCCTATTGGCATTTTAAAAATAGGTGCCGATAGGCATTTCAGATATATAAGCCGATAGGCATTCCAGATGTAGTTGCCGATTGGCATTTTAAAAATAGGTGCCGATAGGCATTTTAGATATAGAAGCCGATAGGTATTTTAAATATAGGTGTGGATAGGCATTTCAGATATGGTTGCCGATAGGCATTTCAAATATAGGTGCTGATAGTCATTTCAGATGTAGTTTCCGATAGGCATTTCAAAAATAGGTTCCGATAGGCATTTTAGATATAGGTGCCGATAGGCATTTCAGATATACTTACAGATTGGCATTTTAAAAATAGGGGCCGATAGGCATTTTAGATATAGAAGCCGATAGGTATTTCAATTATAGGTGTGGATAGGCATTTCAGATATGGTTGCCGATAGGCATTTCAAATAAACGTGCTGATAGTCTTTTCAGATGTAGTTTCCGATAGGCATTTCAAAAATAGGTTCCGATAGGCATTTTAGATATAGGTGCCGTTAGGCATTTCAGATATACTTAAAGATTGGCATTAAAAAAATAGGTGCCGATAGGCATTTCAGATATAGGTGCGGATAGGCTTATCAGATATAGTTGCCGATAGGCATTTAAAATAAAAGTGCCGATAGGCATTTAAAATATAGGTGTCGATCGGCATTTCAGATATAAATGCCGAAAGGCATTTCAGATATAGGTGCCGATAGGCATTTCTGATGTGGTTGCCGATAGGCATTTCAAATATAGGTGCTGATAGGCATTTCAGATGTAGTTTTCGATAGGCATTTCAAAAATAGGTGCCGATAGGCATTTCAGATATAGGTGCCGATAGGCACTTCAGATATAAATGCCGATTGGCATTTTAAAAATAGGTGCCGATAGGCATTTCAGATATAGAAGCCGATAGGCTTTTCAAATATAGGCGCCGATAGGCATTCCAGATATGGTTGCCGATAGGCATTTCAAATATAGGTGCTGATAGGCATTTCAGATGTAGTTTCCGATAGGCATTTCAAAAATAGGTGCCCATAGGCATTTCAGATATAGGTGCCGATAGGCTTTCAGATATAGTTGCCGATTGGCATTTTAAAAATAGGTGCCGATAGGCATTTCAGATATAGAAGCCGATAGGGATTTCAAATATAGGTGTCGATAGGCATTTCAGATATGGTTGCCGATAAGCATTTCAAATATAGGTGCTGATAGGCATTTCAGATGTAGTTTCCGATAGGCATTTCAAAAATAGGTGCCGATAGGCATTTCAGCTATAGGTGCCGATAGGCATTTCAGATATAGTTGCCGATTGGCATTTTAAAAATAGGTGCCGATAGGCATTTCAGATATAGAAGCCGATAGGTATTTCAAATATAGGTGTCGATAGGCATTTCAGATATAATTGCCGATAGGCATTTCAAATATAGGTGCTGATAGGCATTTCAGATGTAGTTTCCGATAGGCATTTCAAAAATGGGTGCCAATAGGAATTTCAGATATAGGTGCCAATAGGCATTTCAGATATAGTTGCCGATTGGCATTTTAAAAATAGGTGCCGATAGGCATTTCAGATATATAAGCCGATAGGCATTTCAAATATAGGTGCCGATAGGCATTCCAGATATTGTTGCCGATAGGCATTTCAAATATAGGTGCTGATAGGCATTTCAGATGTAGTTTTGATAGGTATTTCAAAAATTGGTGCCGATAGGCATTTCAGATATAGGTGCCGATAGGCATTTCAGATATAGTTGCCGATTGGCATTTTAAAAATAGGTGCCGATAGGCATTTCTGATATAGAAGCCGATAGGGATTTTAAATATAGGTGTCGATTGGCATTTCAGATATGGTTGCCGATAAGCATGTCAAATATAGGTGCTGATAGGCATTTCAGATGTAGTTTCCGATAGGCATTTAAAAAATAGGTGCCGATAGGCATTTCAGATATAGGTGCCGATAGGCGTTTCAGATATAGTTGCCGATTGGCATTTTTAAAATAGGTGCCGATAGGCATTTCAGATATAGAAGCCGATAGTCATTTCAAATATAGGTGCCGATAGGCATTCCAGATATGTTTGCCGATAGGCATTTCAAATATAGGTGCTGATAGGCATTCCGGATGTAGTTTCCGATAGGCATTTCAAAAAATGGTGCCGATAGGCATTTCAGATATAGGTGCCGATAGGCATTTCAGATATAGTTACCGATTGGCATTTTAAAAATAGGTACCGATAGGCATTTCAGATATAGAAGCCGACAGGTATTTCAAATATAGATGTCGATAGGCATTTCAGATATGGTTGCTGATAGGCATTTCAAATATAGGTGCTGATAGGCATTTCAGATGTAGTTTCCGATAGGCATTTCAAAAATAGGTGCCGAAAGGCATTTCAGATATAGGTGCCGATAGGCATTTCAGATATAGTTGCCGATTGGCATTTTAAAAATAGGTGCCGATAGGCATTTCAGATATAGAAGCCGATAGGCATTTCAAATATAGGTGCCGATAGGCATACCAGATATGGTTGCCGATAGGCATTTCAAATATAAGTGCTGATAATCATTTCAGATGTAGTTTCCGATAGGCATTTCAAAAATAGGTACCGATAGGCATTTCAGATATAGGTGCCGATAGGCATTTCAGATATAGTTGCCAATTGGCATTTTAAAAATAGGTGTCGATAGGCATTTCAGATATAGGTGCCGATTGGCATTTCAGATATAGTTGCCGATTGGCATTTTAAAAATAGGTGCCGATAGGCATTTCAGATATAGAAGCCGATAGGTATTTCAAATATAGGTGTGGATAGGCATTTCAGATATGGTTGCCAATAGGCATTTCAAATATAGGTGCTGATAGTCATTTCAGATGTAGTTTCCGATAGGTATTTCAAAAATAGGTTCCGATAGGCATTTGAGATATAGGTGCCGATAGGCATTTCAGATATACTTACCGATTGGCATTTTAAAAATAGGTGCCGATAGGCATTTTAGATATAGAAGCCGATAGGTATTTCAAATATAGGTGTGGATAGGCATTTCGGATATGGTTGCTGATAGGCATTTCAAATATAGGTGCTGATAGTCATTTCAGATGTAGTTTCCGATAGGCATTTCAAAAATAGGTTCCGATAGGCATTTTAGATATAGGTGCCGATAGGCATTTCAGATATAGTTACCGATTGGCATTTTAAAAATAGGTACCGATAGGCATTTCAGATATAGAAGCCGACCGGTATTTCAAATATAGATGTCGATAGGCATTTCAGATATGGTTGCTGATAGGCATTTCAAATATAGGTGCTGATAGGCATTTCAGATGTATTTTCCGATAGGCATTTCAAAAATAGGTGCCGATAGGCATTTCAGATATAGGTGCCGATAGGCATTTCAGATATAGTTGCCGATTGGCATTTTAAAAATAGGTGCCGATAGGCATTTCAGATATAGAAGCCGATAGGCATTTCAAATATAGGTGCCGATAGGCATACCAGATATGGTTGCCGATAGGCATTTCAAATATAAGTGCTGATAATCATTTCAGATGTAGTTTCCGATAGGCATTTCAAAAATAGGTACCGATAGGCATTTCAGATATAGGTGCCGATAGGCATTTCAGATATAGTTGCCAATTGGCATTTTAAAAATAGGTGTCGATAGGCATTTCAGATATAGGTGCCGATTGGCATTTCAGATATAGTTGCCGATTGGCATTTTAAAAATAGGTGCCGATAGGCATTTCAGATATAGAAGCCGATAGGTATTTCAAATATAGGTGTGGATAGGCATTTCAGATATGGTTGCCAATAGGCATTTCAAATATAGGTGCTGATAGTCATTTCAGATGAATTTTCCGATAGGTATTTCAAAAATAGGTTCCGATAGGCATTTGAGATATAGGTGCCGATAGGCATTTCAGATATACTTACCGATTGGCATTTTAAAAATAGGTGCCGATAGGCATTTTAGATATAGAAGCCGATAGGTATTTCAAATATAGGTGTGGATAGGCATTTCGGATATGGTTGCTGATAGGCATTTCAAATATAGGTGCTGATAGTCATTTCAGATGTAGTTTCCGATAGGCATTTCAAAAATAGGTTCCGATAGGCATTTTAGATATAGGTGCCGATAGGCATTTCAGATATAGTTGCCAATTGGCATTTTAAAAATAGGTGTCGATAGGCACTTCAGATATAGGTGCCGATTGGCATTTCAGATATAGTTGCCGATTGGTATTTTAAAAATAGGTGCCGATAGGCATTTCAGATATAGAAGCCGATAGGGATTTCAAATATAGGTGTCGATAGGCATTTCAGATATGGTTGCCGATAGGCATTTCAAATATAGGTGCTGATAGGCATTTCAGATGTAGTTACCGATAGGCATTTCAAAAATAGGTGCCGATAGGCATTTCAGATATAGGTGCCGATTGGCATTTCAGATATAGTTGCCGATTGGCATTTTAAAAATAGGTGCCGATAAGCATTTCAGATATATAAGCCGATAGGCATTTCAGATGTAGTTACCGATTGGCATTTTAAAAATAGGTGCCGATAGGCATTTTAGATATAGAAGCCGATAGGTATTTCAAATATAGGTGTGGATAGGCATTTCAGATATGGTTGCCGATAGACATTTCAAATATAGGTGCTGATAGTCATTTCAGATGTAGTTTCCGATAGGCATTTCAAAAATAGGTTCCGATAGGCATTTTAGATATAGGTGCCGATAGGCATTTCAGATATACTTACCGATTGGCATTTTAAAAATAGGTGCCGATAGGCATTTTAGATATAGAAGCCGATAGGTATTTCAAATATAGGTGTAGATAGGCATTTCAGATATGGTTGCCGATAGGCAATTCAAATATAGGTGCTGATAGTCATTTCAGATGTAGTTTCCGATAGGCATTTCAAAAATAGGTTCCGATAGGCATTTTAGATATAGGTGCCGATAGGCATTTCAGATTACTTAAAGATTGGCATTTCAAAAATAGGTGCCGATAGGCATTTCAGATATAGGTGCCGATAGGCTTATCAGATATAGTTGCCGATAGGCATTTAAAATAAAAGTGCCGATAGGCATTTCAAATATAGGTGTCGACCGGCATTTCAGATATAAATGCCGAAAGGCATTTTAGATATATGTGCCGATAGGCATTTCTGATGTGGTTGCCGATAGGCATTTTAAATATAGGTGCTGATAGGCATTTCAGATGTAGTTTTCGATAGGCATTTCAAAAATAGGTGCCGATAGGCATTTCAGATATAGGTGCCGATAGGAACTTCAGATATAAATGCCGATTGGCATTTTAAAAATAGGTGCCGATAGGCATTTCAGATATAGAAACCGATAGGGATTTCAAATATAGGTGTCGATAGGCATTTCAGATATGTTTGCCGATAAGCTTTTCAAATATAGGTGCTGGTAGGCATTTCAGATGTAGTTACCGATAGGCATTTCAAAAATTGAAGCCGATAGGCATTTCGGATATAGGTGCCGATAGGCATTTCAGATATAGTTGCCGATTGGCATTTAAAAAACAGGTGCCGATAGGCATTTCAGATATAGAAGCCGATAGGTATTTCAAATATAGGTGTCGATAGGCATTTCAGATATGGTTGCCGATAGGCATTTCAAATATAGGAGCAGATAGGCATTTCAGATGTAGTTTTTGAAAGGCATTTCAAAAATATATGCCGATAGGCATTTCAGATATAGGTGCCGATAGGCATTTCAGATATAGTTGCCGATCGGTATTTTAAAAATAGGTGCCGATAGGCATTTCAGATATAGAAGCCGATAGGCATTTCAAATATAGGTGCCGATAGGCATTCCAGATATGGTTGCCGATAGGCATTTCAAATATAAGTGCTGATAATCATTTCAGATGTAGTTTCCGATGGGCATTTCAAAAATAGGTACCGATAGGCATTTCAGATATAGGTGCCGATAGGCATTTCAGATATAGTTGCCAATTGGCATTTTAAAAATAGGTGTCGATAGGCATTTCAGATATAGAACCCGATAGGCATTTCAAATATAGGTGCCGATAGGCATTCCAGATATGGTTGCCGATAGGCATTTCAAATATAGGTGCGGATAGGCATTTCAGATGGAGTTTCCGATAGGCATTTCAAAAGATGGTGCCGATAGGCATTTCAGATATAGGTGCCGATAGGCATTTCAGATATATCTGCCGATTGGCATTTTAAAAATAGGTGCCGACAGGCATTTTAGATATAGAAGCCGATAGGTATTTCAAATACAGGTGTATATAGGCATTTCAGATATGGTTGCCGATAGGCATTTCAAATATAGGTGCTGATAGTCATTTCAGATGTTGTTTCCGATAGGCATTTCAAAAATAGGTTCCGATAGGCATTTCAATTATAGGTGTAGATAGGCATTTCAGATATACTTTCCGATTGGCATTTTAAAAATAGGTGCCGATAGGCATTTTAGATATAGAAGCCGATAGGCATTTCAAATATAGGCGCCGATAGGCATTCCAGATATGGTCGCCGATAGGCATTTCAAATATAAGTGCTGATAATAATCATTTTAGATGTAGTTTCCGATAGGCATTTCAAAAATAGGTACCGATAGGCATTTCAGATATAGGTGCCGATAGGCATTTCAGATATAGTTGCCAATTGGCATTTTAAAAATAGGTGTCGATAGGCATTTCAGATATAGGTGCCGATAGGCATTTCAGATATAGTTGCCAATTGGCATTTTAAAAATAGGTGTCGATAGGCATTTCAGATATAGGTGCCGATAGGCATTTCAGATATATAAGCCGATAGGCATTTCAGATGTAGTTGCCGATTGGCATTTTAAAAATAGGTGCCGATAGGCATTTTAGATATAAAAGCCGATAGGTATTTCAAATATAGGTGTGGATAGACATTTCAGATATGGTTGCCGATAGGCATTTCAAATATAGGTGCTGATAGTCATTTCAGATGTAGTTTCCGATAGGCAATTCAAAAATAGGTTCCGATAGGCATTTTAGATATAGGTGCCAATAGGCATTTCAGATATACTTACCGATTGGCATTTTAAAAATAGGTGCCGATAGGCATTTCAGATATAGGTGTCGATAGGCTTATCAGATATAGTTGCCGATAGGCATTTAAAATAAAAGTGCCGATAGGCATTTCAAATATAGGTGTCGATCGGCATTTCAGATATAAATGCCGAAAGGCATTTCAGATGTAGGTGCAGATAGGCATTTCTGATGTGGTTGCCGATAGGCATTTCAAATATAGGTGCTGATAGGCATTTCAGATGTAGTTTTCGATAGGCATTTCAAAAATAGGTGCCGATAGGCATTTCAGATATAGGTGCCGATAGGCATTTCTGATGTGGTTGCCGATAGGCATTTCAAATATAGGTGCTGATAGGCATTTAAGATGTAGTTTTCGATAGGCATTTCAAAAATAGGTGCCGATAGGCATTTCAGATATAGGTGCCGATAGGCACTTCAGATATAAATGCCGATTGGCATTTTAAAAATAGGTGCCGATAGGCATTTCAGATATAGAAGCCGATAGGCATTTCAAATATAGGCGCCGATAGGCATTCCAGATATTGTTGCCGATAGGCATTTCAAAGATAGGTGCTGATAGGCATTTCAGATGTAGTTTCCGATAGGCATTTCAAAAATAGGTGCCGATAGGCATTTCAGATATAGGTGCCGATAGGCATTTCAGATATAGTTGCCGATTGGCATTTTAAAAATAGGTGCCGATAGGCATTTCAGATATAGAAGCCGATAGGGATTTCAAATATAGGTGTCGATAGGCATTTCAGATATGGTTGCCGATAAGCATTTTAAATATAGGTGCTGATAGGCATTTCAGATGTAGTTTCCGATAGGCATTTAAAAAGTAGCTGTGCCGATAGCCATTTCAGATATAGGTGCCGATAGGCATTTCAGATATAGTAGCCGATTGGCATTTTAAAAATAGGTGTCGATAGGCATTTCAGATATAGAAGCCGATAGGCATTTCAAATATAGGTGCCGATAGGCATTTCAGATATGGTTGCCGATAGGCATTTCAAATATAGGTGCTGATAGGCATTCCGGATGTAGTTTCCGATAGACATTTCAAAAAATGGTGCCGATAGGCATTTCAGATATAAGTGCCGATAGGCATTTCAGATATAGTTGCCGATTGGCATTTTAAAAATAGGTGCCGATAGACATTTCAGATATAGAAGCCGATAGGCATTTCAAATATAGGTGCCGATAGGCATTCCAGATATGGTTGCCGATAGTCATTTCAAATATAGGTGCCGATAGGCATTTTAGATGTAGTTTCCGATAGGCATTTCAAAAATTGATGCCGATAGGCATTTCGGATATAGGTGCCGATAGGCATTTCAGATATAGTTGCCGATTGGCATTTTAAAAACAGGTGCCGATAGGCATTTCAGATATAGAAGCCGATAGGTATATCAAATATAGGTGTCGATAGGCATTTCAGATATGGTTGCCGATAGGCATTTCAAATATAGGAGCAGATAGGCATTTCAGATGTAGTTTTCGAAAGGCATTTCAAAAATATATGCCGATAGGCATTTCAGATATAGGTGCCGATAGGCATTTCAGATATAGTTGCCGATTGGTATTTTAAAAATAGGTGCCGATAGGCATTTCAGATATAGAAGCCGATAGGCATTTCAAATATAGTTGCCGATAGGCATTCCAGATATGGTTGCTGATAGGCATATCAAATATAGGTGCTGATAGTCATTTCAGATGTAGTTTCCGATAGGCATTTCAAAAATAGGTTCCGATAGGCATTTCAGATATAGGTGCCGATAGGCATTTCAGATATACTTACCGATTGGCATTTTAAAAATAGGTGCCGATAGGCATTTTAGATGTAGTTTCCGATAGGCATTTCAAAAATAGGTGCCGGTAGGCATTTCAGATATAGGTGCCGATAGGCATATCAGATATAGTTGCCGATAGGCATCTAAAATATATGTGCCGATAAGCACTTAAAATATAGGTGTCGACCGGCATTTCATATATAAATGCCGAAAGGCATTTCAGATATAGGTGCCGATAGGCATTTCTGATGTGGTTGCCGATAGGCATTTCAAATATAGGTGCTGATAGGCATTTCAGATGTAGTTTTCGATAGGCATTTCAAAAATAGGTGCCGATAGGCATTTCAGATATAGGTGCCGATAGGCACTTCAGATATAGTTGCCGATTGGCATTTTAAAAATAGGTGCCGATAGGCATTTCAGATATAGAAGCCGATAGGTATTTCAAATATAGGTGTCGATAGGCATTTCAGATATGATTGCCGATAGGCATTTCAAATATAGGTGCTGATAGGCATTTCAGATGTAGTTTCCGATAGGCATTTCAAAAATAGGTGCCGATAGGCATTTCAGATATAGGTGCCGATAGGCACTTCAGATATAGTTGCCGATTGGCATTTTAAAAATAGGTGCCGATAGGCATTTCAGATATAGAAGCCGATAGGTATTTCAAATATAGGTGTCGATAGGCATTTCAGATATGATTGCCGATAGGCATTTCAAATATAGGTGCTGATAGGCATTTCAGATGTAGTTTCCGATAGGCATTTCAAAAATAGGTGCCGATAGGCATTTCAGATATAGGTGCCGATAGGCATTTCAGATATAGTTGCCGATTGGCATTTTAAAAATAGGTGCTGATAGGCATTTCAGATATATAAGCCGATAGTCATTTCAGATATATAAGACGATAGGCATTTCAAATATAGGTGCCGATGAGCATTCCAGATATGGTTGCCGATAGGCATTTCAAATATAGGTGCTGATAGGCATTTCAGATGTAGTTTCCGATAGGCATTTCAAAAATTGGTGCCGATAGGCATTTAAGATATAGGTGCCGATAGGCATTTCAAATATAGTTGCCGATTGGCATTTTAAAAATAGGTGTCGATAGGCATTTCAGATATAGAAGCCGATAGGGATTTCAAATATAGGTGTCGATAGCTATTTCAGATATAGTTGCGGATAAGCATTTCAAATAAAGGTGCTGATAGGCATTTCAGATGTAGTTTCAGATAGGCATTTCAAAAATAGGTGCCGATAGGCATTTCAGATATAGGTGCCGATAGGCATTTCAGATATAGTTGCCGATTGGCATTTTAAAAATAGGTGTCGATAGGCATTTCAGATATAGAAGCCGATAGGCATTTCAAATATAGGTGCCGATAGGCATTCCAGATATGGTTGCCGATAGGCATTTCAAATATAGGTGCCGATAGGCATTCCAGATATGGTTGCCGATAGGCATTTTAAATATAGGTGCTGATAGGCATTTCAGATGGAGTTTCCGATAGGCATTTCAAAAATAGGTGCCGATAGGCATTTCAGATATAGGTGCCGATAGGCATTCCAGATATGGTTGCCGATAGGCATTTCAAATATAAGTGCTGATAATCATTTCAGATGTAGTTTTCGATAGGCATTTCAAAAATAGGTACCGATAGGCATTTCAGATATAGGTGCCGATAGGCATTTCAGATATAGTTGCCAATTGGCACTTTAAAAATAGGTGTCTATAGGCATTTCAGATATAGGTGCCGATTGGCATTTCAGATATAGTTGCCGATTGGCATTTTAAAAATAGGTGCCGAAAGGCATTTCAGATATAGAAGCCGATAGGAATTTCAAATATAGGTGTCGATAGGCATTTCAGATATGGTTGCCGATAGGCATTTCAAATATAGGTGCTGATAGGCATTTCAGATGTAGTTTCCGATAGGCATTTCAAAAATAGGTGCCGATAGGCATTTCAGATATATAAGCCGATAGGCAATTCAGATGTAGTTGCCGATTGGCATTTTAAAAATAGGTGCTGATAGGCATTTTAGATATAGAAGCCGATAGGTATTTCAAATATAGGTGTGGATAGGCATTTCAGATATGGTTGCCGACAGGCATTTCAAATATAGGTGCTGATAGTCATTTCAGATGTAGTTTCCGATAGGCATTTCAAAAATAGGTTCCGATAGGCATTTTAGATATAGGTGCCGATAGGCATTTCAGATATACTTACCGATTGGCATTTTAAAAATAGGTGCCGATAGGCATTTTAGATATAGAAGCCGATAGGTATTTCAAATATAGGTGTGGATAGGCATTTCAGATATGGTTGCCGATAGGCATTTCAAATATAGGTGCTGATAGTCATTTCAGATGTAGTTTACGATAGGCATTTCAAAAATAGGTTCCGATAGGCATTTTAGATATAGGTGCCGATAGGCATTTCAGATATACTTAAAGATTGGCATTTCAAAAATAGGTGCCGATAGGCATTTCAGATATAGGTGCCGATAGGCTTATCAGATATAGTTGCCGATAGGCATTTAAAATAAAAGTGCCGATAGGCATTTCAAATATAGGTGTCGACCGGCATTTCAGATATAAATGCCGAAAGGCATTTCAGATATAGGTGCCGATAGGCATTTCTGATGTGGTTGCCGATAGGCATTTCAAATATAGGTGCTGATAGGCATTTCAGATGTAGTTTTCGATAGGCATTTCAAAAATTGGTGCCGATAGGCATTTCAGATATAGGTGCCGATGGGCACTTCAGATATAAATGCCGATTGGCATTTTAAAAATAGGTGCCGATAGGCATTTCAGATATAGTTGCCGATTGGCATTTTAAAAACAGGTGCCGATAGGCATTTCAGATATAGAAGCCGATAGGTATTTCAAATATAGGTGTCGATAGGCATTTCAGATATGGTTGCCGATAGGCTTTTCAAATATAGGAGCAGATAGGCATTTCAGATGTAGTTTCCGAAAGGCATTTCAAAAATATATGCCGATAGGCATTTCAGATATCGGTGCCGATAGGCATTTCAGATATAGTTGCCGATTGGTATTTTAAAAATAGGTGCCGATAGGCATTTCAGATATAGAAGCCGATAGGCATTTCAAATATAGGTGCCGATAGGCATTCCAGATATGGTTGCCGATAGGCATTTCAAATATAAGTGCTGATAATCAATTCAGATGTAGTTTCCGATAGGCATTTCAAAAATATATGCCGATAGGCATTTCAGATATAGTTGCCGATTGGCATTTTAAAAACAGGTGCCGATAGGCATTTCAGATATAGAAGCCGATAGGTATTTCAAATATAGGTGTCGATAGGCATTTCAGATATGGTTGCCGATAGGCTTTTCAAATATAGGAGCAGATAGGCATTTCAGATGTAGTTTCCGAAAGGCATTTCAAAAATATATGCCGATAGGCATTTCAGATATAGGTGCCGATAGGCATTTCAGATATAGTTGCCAATTGGCATTTTAAAAATAGGTGTCGATTGGCATTTCAGATATAGAACCCGATACGCATTTCAAATATAGGTGCCGATAGGCATTCCAGATATGGTTGCCGATAGGCATTTCAAATATAGGTGCTGATAGGCATTTCAGATGGAGTTTCCGATAGGCATTTCAAAAGTTGGTGCCGATAGGCATTTTAGATATAGGTGCCGATAGGCATTTCAGATATAGTTGCCGATTGGCATTTTAAAAATAGGTGCCGATAGGCATTTTAGATATAGAAGCCGATAGGTATTTCAAATTCAGGTGTGGATAGGCATTTCAGATATGGTTGCCGATAGGCATTTCAAATATAGGTGCTGATAGTCATTTCAGATGTTGTTTCCGATAGGCATTTCAAAAATAGGTTCCGATAGGCATTTCAATTATAGGTGTAGATAGGCTTTTCAGATATACTTTCCGATTGGCATTTTAAAAATAGGTGCCGATAGGCATTTTAGATATAGAAGCCGATAGGCATTTCAAATATCGGCGCCGATAGGCATTCCAGATATGGTTGCCGATAGGCATTTCAAATATAAGTGCTGATAATCATTTAAGATGTAGTTTCCGATAGGCATTTCAAAAATAGGTACCGATAGGCATTTCAGATATAGGTGCCGATAGGCATTTTAGATATAGTTGCCAATTGACATTTTAAAAATAGGTGTCGATAGGCATTTCAGATATAGGTGCCGATATGCATTTCAGATATAGAAGCCGATAGGCATTTCAAATATAGGTGCCGATAGGCATTCCAGATATGGTTGCCGATAGGCATTTCAAATATAGGTGCTGATAGGCATTCCCGATGTAGTTTCCGATAGACATTTCAAAAAATGGTGCCGATAGGCATTTCAGATATAGGTGCCGATAGGCATTTCAGATATAGTTACCGATTGGCATTTTAAAAATAGGTGCCGATAGGCATTTCAGATATAGAAGCCGATAGGTATTTCAAATATAGGTGTGGATAGGCATTTCAGATATGGTTGCCGATAGGC
>JAVRKA010001060.1:0-28987 GCA_034508555.1 Venustoraphidia nigricollis | reverse complement strand
TCAGATATAGGTGCCGATAGGCATTTCAGATATATTAGCCGATTGGCATTTTAAAAATAGGTGCCGATAGGCATTTCAGATATAGAAGCCGATAGGCATTTCAAATATAGGTGCCGATAGGCATTCCAGATATGGTTGCCGATAGGCATTTCAAATATAGGTGCTGATTGGCATTTCAGATTTAGTTTCCGATAGGCATTTCAAAAATAGGTGTCGATAGGATTTCAGATATAGGTGTCGATAGGCATTTCAGATATAGGTGTCGATAGGCATTTCAGATATAGGTGTCGATAGGCATTTCAGATATAGGTGTCGATAGGCATTTCAGATATAGGTGTCGATAGGCATTTCAGATATAGGTGTCGATAGGCATTTCAGATATAGGTGTCGATAGGCATTTCAGATATAGGTGTCGATAGGCATTTCAGATATAGGTGTCGATAGGCATTTCAGATATAGGTGCCGATAGGCATTTCAGATATAGTTGCCGATTGGCATTTTAAAAATAGGTGCCGATAGGCATTTCAGATATAGAAGCCGATAGGCATTTCAAATATAGGTGCCGATGGGCATTCCAGATATGGTTGCCGATAGGCATTTCAAATATAGGTGCTGATAGGCATTTCAGATGTAGTTTCCGATAGGCATTTCAAAAATAGGTGTCGATATGCATTTCAGATATAGGTGTCGATAGGCATTTCAGATATAGGTGTCGATAGGCATTTCAGATATAGGTGTCGATAGGCATTTCAGATATAGGTGTCGATAGGCATTTCAGATATAGGTGTCGATAGGCATTTCAGATATAGGTGTCGATAGGCATTTCAGATATAGGTGTCGATAGGCATTTCAGATATAGGTGCCGATAGGCATTTCAGATATAGTTGCCGATTGGCATTTTAAAAATAGGTGCCGATAGGCATTTCAGATATAGAAGCCGATAGGCATTTCAAATATAGGTGCCGATAGGCATTCCAGATATGGTTGCCGATAGGCATTTCAAATATAGGTGCTGATAGGCATTTCAGATGTAGTTTCCGATAGGCATTTCAAAAATAGGTGTCGATAGGCATTTCAGATATAGGTGTCGATAGGCATTTCAGATATAGGTGTCGATAGGCATTTCAGATATAGGTGTCGATAGGCATTTCAGATATAGGTGTCGATAGGCATTTCAGATATAGGTGTCGATAGGCATTTCAGATATAGGTGTCGATAGGCATTTCAGATATAGGTGTCGATAGGCATTTCAGATATAGGTGCCGATAGGCATTTAAGATATAGTTGCCGATTGGCATTTCAAAAATAGGTGCCGATAGGCATTTCAGATATAGAAGCCGATAGGCATTTCAAATATAGGTGCCGATAGGCATTCCAGATATGGTTGCCGATAGGCATTTCAAATATTTGTGCTGATAGGCATTTCAGATGTAGTTTCCGATAGGCATTTCAAAAATAGGTGTCGATAGGCATTTCAGATATAGGTATCGATAGGCATTTCAGATATAGGTGTCGATAGGCATTTCAGATATAGGTGTCGATAGGCATTTCAGATATAGGTGTCGATAGGCATTTCAGATATAGGTGTCGATAGGCATTTCAGATATAGGTGTCGATAGGCATTTCAGATATAGGTGTCGATAGGCATTTCAGATAAAGGTGTCGATAGGCATTTCAGATATAGGTGCCGATAGGCATTTCAGATATAATTGCCGATTGGCATATTAAAAATTGGTGCCGATTAGCATTTCAGATATAGAAGCCGATAGGCATTTCAAATATAGGTGCCGATAGGCATTCCAGATATGGTTGCCGATAGGCATTTCAAATATAGGTGCTGATAGGCATTTCAGATGTAGTTTCCGATAGGCATTTCAAAAATAGGTGTCGATAGGCATTTCAGATATAGGTGTCGATAGGCATTTCAGATATAGGTGTCGATAGGCATTTCAGATATAGGCGTCGATAGGCATTTCAGATATAGGTGTCGATAGGCATTTCAGATATAGGTGTCGATAGGCATTTCAGATATAGGTGTCGATAGGCATTTCAGATATAGGTGTCGATAGGCATTTCAGATATAGGTGCCGATAGGCATTTCAGATATAGTTGCCGATTGGCATTTTAAAAATAGGTGCCGATAGGCATTTTAGATATAGAAGCCGATAGGCATTTCAAATATAGGTGCCGATAGGCATTCCAGATATGGTTGCCGATAGGCATTTCAAATATAGGTGCTGATAGGCATTTCAGATGTAGTTTCCGATAGGCATTTCAAAAATAGGTGTCGATAGGCATTTCAGATATAGGTGTCGATAGGCATTTCAGATATAGGTGTCGATAGGCATTTCAGATATAGGTGTCGATAGGCATTTCAGATATAGGTGTCGATAGGCATTTCAGATATATTTGTCGATAGGCATTTCAGATATAGGTGTCGATAGGCATTTCAGATATAGGTGTCGATAGGCATTTCAGATATAGGTGCCGATAGGCATTTCAGATATAGTTGCCGATTGGCATTTTAAAAATAGGTGCCGAAAGGCATTTCAGATATAGAAGCCGATAGGCATTTCAAATATAGGTGCCGATAGGCATTCCAGATATGGTTGCCGATAGGCATTTCAAATATAGGTGCTGATAGGCATTTCAGATGTAGTTTCCGATGGGCATTTCAAAAATAGGTGTCGATAGGCATTTCAGATATAGGTGTCGATAGGCATTTCAGATATAGGTGTCGATAGGCATTTCAGATATAGGTGTCGATAGGCATTTCAGATATAGGCGTCGATAGGCATTTCAGATATAGGTGTCGATAGGCATTTCAGATATAGGTGTCGATAGGCATTTCAGATATAGGTGTCGATAGGCATTTCAGATATAGGTGTCAATAGGCATTTCAGATATAGGTGCCGATAGGCATTTCAGATATAGT
The DNA here is from genome assembly GCA_034508555.1 of Venustoraphidia nigricollis. Lineage (NCBI taxonomy): Eukaryota > Metazoa > Arthropoda > Insecta > Raphidioptera > Raphidiidae > Venustoraphidia > Venustoraphidia nigricollis. The sequence goes on along the minus strand of JAVRKA010001060.1, from coordinate 26,052 downwards.
TGCCGATTGGCATTTTAAAAATAGGTGCCGATAGGCATTTCAGATATAGAAGCCGTTAGGCATTTCAAATATAGGTGCCGATAGGCATTCCAGATATGGTTGCCGATAGGAATTTCAAATATAGGTGCTGATAGGCATTTCAGATGTAGTTTCCGATAGGCATTTCAAAACTAGGTGTCGATAGGCATTTCAGATATAGGTGTCGATAGGCATTTCAGATATAGGTGTCGATAGGCATTTCAGATATAGGTGTCGATAGGCATTTCAGATATAGGTGTCGATAGGCATTTCAGATATAGGTGTCGATAGGCATTTCAGATATAGGTGTCGATAGGCATTTCAGATATAGGTGTCGATAGGCATTTCAGATATAGGTGTCGATAGGCATTTCAGATATAGGTGTCGATAGGCATTTCAGATATAGGTGCCAATAGGCATTTCAGATATAGTTGCCGATTGGCATTTTAAAAATAGGTGCCGATAGGCATTTCAGATATAAAAGCCGATAGGCATTTCAAATATAGGTGCCGATAGGCATTCCAGATATGGTTGCCGATAGGCATTTCAAATATAGGTGCTGATAGGCATTTCAGATGTAGTTTCCGATAGGCATTTCAAAAATAGGTGTCGATAGGCATTTCAGATATAGGTGTCGATAGGCATTTCAGATATAGGTGTCGATAGGCATTTCAGATATAGGTGTCGATAGGCATTTCAGATATAGGTGTCGATAGGCATTTCAGATAGAGGTGTCGATAGGCATTTCAGATATAGGTGTCGATAGGCATTTCAGATATAGGTGCCGATAGGCATTTCAGATATAGTTGCCGATTGGCATTTTAAAAATAGGTGCCGATAGGCATTTCAGATATAGAAGCCGATAGGCATTTCAAATATAGGTGCCGATAGGCATTCCAGATATGGTTGCCGATAGGCATTTCAAATATAGGTGCTGATAGGCATTTCAGATGTAGTTTCCGATAGGCATTTCAAAAATAGGTGTCGATAGGCATTTCAGATATAGGTGTCGATAGGCATTTCAGATATAGGTGCCGAAAGGCATTTCAGATATAGAAGCCGATAGGCATTTCAAATATAGGTGCCGATAGGCATTCCAGATATGGTTGCCGATAGGCATTTCAAATATAGGTGCTGATAGGCATTTCAGATGTAGTTTCCGATAGGCATTTCAAAAATAGGTGTCGATAGGCATTTCAGATATAGGTGTCGATAGGCATTTCAGATATAGGTGTCGATAGGCATTTCAGATATAGGTGTCGATAGGCATTTCAGATATAGGCGTCGATAGGCATTTCAGATATAGGTGTCGATAGGCATTTCAGATATAGGTGTCGATAGGCATTTCAGATATAGGTGTCGATAGGCATTTCAGATATAGGTGTCAATAGGCATTTCAGATATAGGTGCCGATAGGCATTTCAGATATAGTTGCCGATTGGCATTTTAAAAATAGGTGCCGATAGGCATTTCAGATATAGAAGCCGTTAGGCATTTCAAATATAGGTGCCGATAGGCATTCCAGATATGGTTGCCGATAGGAATTACAAATATAGGTGCTGATAGGCATTTCAGATGTAGTTTCTGATAGGCATTTCAAAAATAGGTGTCGATAGGCATTTCAGATATAGGTGTCGATAGGCATTTCATATATAGGTGTCGATAGGCATTTCAGATATAGGTGTCGATAGGCATTTCAGATATAGGTGTCGATAGGCATTTCAGATATAGGTGTCGATAGGCATTTCAGATATAGGTGTCGATAGGCATTTCAGATATAGGTGTCGATAGGCATTTCAGATATAGGTGCCGATAGGCATTTCAGATATAGTTGCCGATTGGCATTTTAAAAATAGGTGCCGATAGGCATTTCAGATATAGAAGCCGATAGGCATTTCAAATATAGGTGCCGATAGGCATTCCAGATATAGGTGTCGATAGGCATTTCAGATATAGGTGTCGATAGGCATTTCAGATATAGGTGTCGATAGGCATTTCAGATATAGGTGTCGATAGGCATTTCAGAGATAGGTGCCGATAGGCATTTCAGATATAGTTGCCGATTGGCATTTTAAAAATAGGTGCCGATAGGCATTTCAGATATAGAAGCCGATAGGCATTTCAAATATAGGTGCCGATAGGCATTCCAGATATGGTTGCCGATAGGCATTTCAAATATAGGTGCTGATAGGCATTTCAGATGTAGTTTCCGATAGGCATTTCAAAAATAGGTGTCGATAGGCATTTCAGATATAGGTGTCGATAGGCATTTCAGATATAGGTGCCGAAAGGCATTTCAGATATAGAAGCCGATAGGCATTTCAAATATAGGTGCCGATAGGCATTCCAGATATGGTTGCCGATAGGCATTTCAAATATAGGTGCTGATAGGCATTTCAGATGTAGTTTCCGATAGGCATTTCAAAAATAGGTGTCGATAGGCATTTCAGATATAGGTGTCGATAGGCATTTCAGATATAGGTGTCGATAGGCATTTCAGATATAGGTGTCGATAGGCATTTCAGATATAGGCGTCGATAGGCATTTCAGATATAGGTGTCGATAGGCATTTCAGATATAGGTGTCGATAGGCATTTCAGATATAGGTGTCGATAGGCATTTCAGATATAGGTGTCAATAGGCATTTCAGATATAGGTGCCGATAGGCATTTCAGATATAGTTGCCGATTGGCATTTTAAAAATAGGTGCCGATAGGCATTTCAGATATAGAAGCCGTTAGGCATTTCAAATATAGGTGCCGATAGGCATTCCAGATATGGTTGCCGATAGGAATTTCAAATATAGGTGCTGATAGACATTTCAGATGTAGTTTCCGATAGGCATTTCAAAAATAGGTGTCGATGGGCATTTCAGATATAGGTGTCGATAGGCATTTCAGATATAGGTGTCGATAGGCATTCCAGATATAGGTGTCGATAGGCATTTCAGATATAGGTGTCGATAGGCATTTCAGATATAGGTGTCGATAGGCATTTTAGATATAGGTGTCGATAGGCATTTCAGATATAGGTGTCGATAGGTATTTCAGATATAGGTGCCGATAGGCATTTCAGATATAGTTGCCGATTGGCATTTTAAAAATAGGTGCCGATAGGCTTTTCAGATATAGAAGCCGATAGGCATTTCAAATATAGGTGCCGATAGGCATTCCAGATATGGTTGCCGATAGGCATTTCAAATATAGGTGCTGATAGGCATTTCAGATGTAGTTTCCGATAGGCATTTCAAAACTAGGTGTCGATAGGCATTTCAGATATAGGTGTCGATAGGCATTTCAGATATAGGTGTCGATAGGCATTTCAGATATAGGTGTCGATAGGCATTTCAGATATAGGTGTCGATAGGCATTTCAGATATAGGTGTCGATAGGCATTTCAGATATAGGTGTCGATAGGCATTTCAGATATAGGTGTCGATAGGCATTTCAGATATAGGTGCCAATAGGCATTTCAGATATAGTTGCCGATTGGCATTTTAAAAATAGGTGCCGATAGGCATTTCAGATATAAAAGCCGATAGGCATTTCAAATATAGGTGCCGATAGGCATTCCAGATATGGTTGCCGATAGGCATTTCAAATATAGGTGCTGATAGGCATTTCAGATGTAGTTTCCGATAGGCATTTCAAAAATAGGTGTCGATAGGCATTTCAGATATAGGTGTCGATAGGCATTTCAGATATAGGTGTCGATAGGCATTTCAGATTTAGGTGTCGATAGGCATTTCAGATATAGGTGTCGATAGGCATTTCAGATATAGGTGTCGATAGGCATTTCAGATATAGGTGTCGATAGGCATTTCAGATATAGGTGCCGATAGGCATTTCAGATATAGTTGCCGATTGGCATTTTAAAAATAGGTGCCGATAGGCATTTCAGATAAGAAGCCGATAGGCATTTCAAATATAGGTGCCGATAGGCATTCCAGATATGGTTGCCGATAGGCATTTCAAATATAGGTGCTGATAGGCATTTCAGATGTAGTTTCCGATAGGCATTTCAAAAATAGGTGTCAATAGGCATTTCAGATATAGGTGTCGATAGGCATTTCAGATATAGGTGTCGATAGGCATTTCAGATATAGGTGTCGATAGGCATTTCAGATATAGGTGTCGATAGGCATTTCAGATATAGGTGTCGATAGGCATTTCAGATAAAGGTGTCGATAGGCATTTCAGATATAGGTGTCGATAGGCATTTCAGATATAGGTGTCGATAGGCATTTCAGATATAGGTGCCGATAGGCATTTCAGATATATTTGCCGATTGGCATTTTAAAAATAGGTGCCGATAGGCATTTCAGATATAGAAGCCGATAGACATTTCAAATATAGGTGCCGATAGGCATTCCAGATATGGTTGCCGATAGACATTTCAAATATAGCTGCTGATAGGCATTTCAGATGTAGTTTCCGATAGGCATTTCAAAAATAGGTGTCGATAGGCATTTCAGATATAGGTGTCGATAGGCATTTCAGATATAGGTGTCGATAGGCATTTCAGATATAGGTGTCGATAGGCATTTCAGATATAGGTGTCGATAGGCATTTCAGATATAGGTGTCGATAGGCATTTCAGATATAGGTGTCGATAGGCATTTCAAATATAGGAGTCGATAGGCATTTCAGATATAGGTGTCGATAGGCATTTCAGATATAGTTGCCGATTGGCATTTTAAAAATAGGTGCCGATAGGCATTTCAGATATAGAAGCCGATAGGCATTTCAAATATAGGTGCCGATAGGCATTCCAGATATGGTTGCCGATAGGCATTTCAAATATAGGTGCTGATAGGCATTTCAGATGTAGTTTCCGATAGGCATTTCAAAAATAGGTGTCGATAGGCATTTCAGATATAGTTGTCGATAGGCATTTCAGATATAGGTGTCGATAGGCATTTGAGATATAGGTGTCGATAGGCATTTCAGATATAGGTGTCGATAGGCATTTTAGATATAGGTGCCGATAGGCATTTCAGATATATTAGCCGATTGGCATTTTAAAAATAGGTGCCGATAGGCATTTCAGATATAGAAGCCGATAGGCATTTCAAATATAGGTGCCGATAGGCATTCCAGATATGGTTGCCGATAGGAATTTCAAATATAGGTGCTGATAGGCATTTCAGATGTAGTTTCCGATAGGCATTTCAAAAATAGGTGTCGATAGGCATTTCAGATATAGGTGTCGATAGGCATTTCAGATATAGGTGTCGATAGGCATTTCAGATATAGGTGTCGATAGGCATTTCAGATATAGGTGTCGATAGGCATTTCAGATATAGGTGTCGATAGGCATTTCAGATATAGGTGTCGATAGGCATTTCAGATATAGGTGCCGATAGGCATTTCAGATATATTAGCCGATTGGCATTTTAAAAATAGGTGCCGATAGGCATTTCAGATATAGAAGCCGATAGGCATTTCAAATATAGGTGCCGATAGGCATTCCAGATATGGTTGCCGATAGGCATTTCAAATATAGGTGCTGATAGGCATTTCAAATGTAGTTTCCGATAGGCATTTCAAAAATAGGTGTCGATAGGCATTTCAGATATAGGTGTCGATAGGCATTTCAGATATAGGTGTCGATAGGCATTTCAGATATAGGTGTCGATAGGCATTTCAGATATAGATGTCGATAGGCATTTCAGATATAGGTGTCGATAGGCATTTCAGATATAGGTGTCGATAGGCATTTCAGATATAGGTGTCGATAGGCATTTCAGATATAGGTGCCGATAGGCATTTCAGATATAGTTGCCGATTGGCATTTTAAAAATAGGTGCCGATAGGCATTTCAGATATAGAAGCCGATAGGCATTTCAAATATAGGTGCCGATAGGCATTCCAGATATAGGTGTCGATAGGCATTTCAGATATAGGTGTCGATAGGCATTTCAGATATAGGTGTCGATAGGCATTTCAGATATAGGTGTCGATAGGCATTTCAGATATAGGTGCCGATAGGCATTTCAGATATAGTTGCCGATTGGCATTTTAAAAATAGGTGCCGATAGGCATTTCAGATATAGAAGCCGATAGGCATTTCAAATATAGGTGCCGATAGGCATTCCAGATATGGTTGCCGATAGGCATTTCAAATATAGGTGCTGATAGGCATTTCAGATGTAGTTTCCGATAGGCATTTCAAAAATAGGTGTCGATAGGCATTTCAGATATAGGTGTCGATAGGCATTTCAGATATAGGTGCCGAAAGGCATTTCAGATATAGAAGCCGATAGGCATTTCAAATATAGGTGCCGATAGGCATTCCAGATATGGTTGCCGATAGGCATTTCAAATATAGGTGCTGATAGGCATTTCAGATGTAGTTTCCGATAGGCATTTCAAAAATAGGTGTCGATAGGCATTTCAGATATAGGTGTCGATAGGCATTTCAGATATAGGTGTCGATAGGCATTTCAGATATAGGTGTCGATAGGCATTTCAGATATAGGCGTCGATAGGCATTTCAGATATGGGTGTCGATAGGCATTTCAGATATAGGTGTCGATAGGCATTTCAGATATAGGTGTCGATAGGCATTTCAGATATAGGTGTCAATAGGCATTTCAGATATAGGTGCCGATAGGCATTTCAGATATAGTTGCCGATTGGCATTTTAAAAATAGGTGCCGATAGGCATTTCAGATATAGAAGCCGTTAGGCATTTCAAATATAGGTGCCGATAGGCATTCCAGATATGGTTGCCGATAGGAATTTCAAATATAGGTGCTGATAGGCATTTCAGATGTAGTTTCCGATAGGCATTTCAAAAATAGGTGTCGATAGGCATTTCAGATATAGGTGTCGATAGGCATTTCAGATATAGGTGTCGATAGGCATTTCAGATATAGGTGTCGATAGGCATTTCAGATATAGGTGTCGATAGGCATTTCAGATATAGGTGCCGATAGGCATTTTAGATATAGGTGTCGATAGGCATTTCAGATATAGGTGTCGATAGGCATTTCAGATATAGGTGCCGATAGGCATTTCAGATATAGTTGCCGATTGGCATTTTAAAAATAGGTGCCGATAGGCATTTCAGATATAGAAGCCGATAGGCATTTCAAATATAGGTGCCGATAGGCATTCCAGATATGGTTGCCGATAGGCATTTCAAATATAGGTGCTGATAGGCATTTCAGATGTAGTTTCCGATAGGCATTTCAAAACTAGGTGTCGATAGGCATTTCAGATATAGGTGTCGATAGGCATTTCAGATATAGGTGTCGATAGGCATTTCAGATATAGGTGTCGATAGGCATTTCAGATATAGGTGTCGATAGGCATTTCAGATATAGGTGTCGATAGGCATTTCAGATATAGGTGTCGATAGGCATTTCAGATATAGGTGTCGATAGGCATTTCAGATATAGGTGCCAATAGGCATTTCAGATATAGTTGCCGATTGGCATTTTAAAAATAGGTGCCGATAGGCATTTCAGATATAAAAGCCGATAGGCATTTCAAATATAGGTGCCGATAGGCATTCCAGATATGGTTGCCGATAGGCATTTCAAATATAGGTGCTGATAGGCATTTCAGATGTAGTTTCCGATAGGCATTTCAAAAATAGGTGTCGATAGGCATTTCAGATATAGGTGTCGATAGGCATTTCAGATATAGGTGTCGATAGGCATTTCAGATATAGGTGTCGATAGGCATTTCAGATATAGGTGTCGATAGGCATTTCAGATATAGGTGTCGATAGGCATTTCAGATATAGGTGTCGATAGGCATTTCAGATATAGGTGCCGATAGGCATTTCAGATATAGTTGCCGATTGGCATTTTAAAAATAGGTGCCGATAGGCATTTCAGATAAGAAGCCGATAGGCATTTCAAATATAGGTGCCGATAGGCATTCCAGATATGGTTGCCGATAGGCATTTCAAATATAGGTGCTGATAGGCATTTCAGATGTAGTTTCCGATAGGCATTTCAAAAATAGGTGTCGATAGGCATTTCAGATATAGGTGTCGATAGGCATTTCAGATATAGGTGTCGATAGGCATTCCAGATATAGGTGTCGATAGGCATTTCAGATATAGGTGTCGATAGGCATTTCAGATATAGGTGTCGATAGGCATTTCAGATAAAGGTGTCGATAGGCATTTCAGATATAGGTGTCGATAGGCATTTCAGATATAGGTGTCGATAGGCATTTCAGATATAGGTGCCGATAGGCATTTCAGATATATTTGCCGATTGGCATTTTAAAAATAGGTGCCGATAGGCATTTCAGATATAGAAGCCGATAGACATTTCAAATATAGGTGCCGATAGGCATTCCAGATATGGTTGCCGATAGACATTTCAAATATAGCTGCTGATAGGCATTTCAGATGTAGTTTCCGATAGGCATTTCAAAAATAGGTGTCGATAGGCATTTCAGATATAGGTGTCGATAGGCATTTCAGATATAGGTGTCGATAGGCATTTCAGATATAGGTGTCGATAGGCATTTCAGATATAGGTGTCGATAGGCATTTCAGATATAGGTATCGATAGGCATTTCAGATATAGGTGTCGATAGGCATTTCAGATATAGGAGTCGATAGGCATTTCAGATATAGGTGTCGATAGGCATTTCAGATATAGTTGCCGATTGGCATTTTAAAAATAGGTGCCGATAGGCATTTCAGATAAAGAAGCCGATAGGCATTTCAAATATAGGTGCCGATAGGCATTCCAGATATGGTTGCCGATAGGCATTTCAAATATAGGTGCTGATAGGCATTTCAGATGTAGTTTCCGATAGGCATTTCAAAAATAGGTGTCGATAGGCATTTCAGATATAGTTGTCGATAGGCATTTCAGATATAGGTGTCGATAGGCATTTGAGATATAGGTGTCGATAGGCATTTCAGATATAGGTGTCGATAGGCATTTCAGATATAGGTGCCGATAGGCATTTCAGATATATTAGCCGATTGGCATTTTAAAAATAGGTGCCGATAGGCATTTCAGATATAGAAGCCGATAGGCATTTCAAATATAGGTGCCGATAGGCATTCCAGATATGGTTGCCGATAGGAATTTCAAATATAGGTGCTGATAGGCATTTCAGATGTAGTTTCCGATAGGCATTTCAAAAATAGGTGTCGATAGGCATTTCAGATATAGGTGTCGATAGGCATTTCAGATATAGGTGTCGATAGGCATTTCAGATATAGGTGTCGATAGGCATTTCAGATATAGGTGTCGATAGGCATTTCAGATATAGGTGTCGATAGGCATTTCAGATATAGGTGTCGATAGGCATTTCAGATATAGGTGCCGATAGGCATTTCAGATATATTAGCCGATTGGCATTTTAAAAATAGGTGCCGATAGGCATTTCAGATATAGAAGCCGATAGGCATTTCAAATATAGGTGCCGATAGGCATTCCAGATATGGTTGCCGATAGGCATTTCAAATATAGGTGCTGATAGGCATTTCAAATGTAGTTTCCGATAGGCATTTCAAAAATAGGTGTCGATAGGCATTTCAGATATAGGTGTCGATAGGCATTTCAGATATAGGTGTGGATAGGCATTTCAGATATAGGTGTCGATAGGCATTTCAGATATAGGTGTCGATAGGCATTTCAGATATAGGTGTCGATAGGCATTTCAGATATAGGTGTCGATAGGCATTTCAGATATAGGTGCCGATAGGCATTTCAGATATGGTTGCCGATAGGCATTTCAAATATAGGTGCTGATAGGCATTTCAAATGTAGTTTCCGATAGGCATTTCAAAAATAGGTTTCGATAGGCATTTCAGATATAGGTGTCGATAGGCATTTCAGATATAGGTGTCGATAGGCATTTCAGATATAGGTGTCGATAGGCATTTCAGATATAGGTGTCGATAGGCGTTTCAGATATAGGTGTCGATAGGCATTTCAGATATAGGTGTCGATAGGCATTTCAGATATAGGTGCCGATAGGCATTTCAGATATATTAGCCGATTGGCATTTTAAAAATAGGTGCCGATAGGCATTTCAGATATAGAAGCCGATAGGCATTTCAAATATAGGTGCCGATAGGCATTCCAGATATGGTTGCCGATAGGAATTTCAAATATAGGTGCTGATAGGCATTTCAGATGTAGTTTCCGATAGGCATTTCAAAAATAGGTGTCGATAGGCATTTCAGATATAGGTGTCGATAGGCATTTCAGATATAGGTGTCGATAGGCATTTAAGATATAGGTGTCGATAGGCATTTCAGATATAGGTGTCGATAGGCATTTCAGATATAGGCGTCGATAGGCATTTCAGATATAGGTGTCGATAGGCATTTCAGATATAGGTGTCGATAGGCATTTCAGATATAGGTGTCGATAGGCATTTCAGATATAGGTGTCGATAGGCATTTCAGATATAGGTGCCGATAGGGATTTCAGATATAGTTGCCGATTGGCATTTTAAAAATAGGTGCCGATAGGCATTTCAGATATAGAAGCCGATAGGCATTTCAAATATAGGTGCCGATAGGCATTCCAGATATGGTTGCCGATAGGCATTTCAAATATAGGTGCTGATAGGCATTTCAGATGTAGTTTCCGATAGGCATTTCAAAAATAGGTGTCGATAGGCATTTCAGATATAGTTGTCGATAGGCATTTCAGATATAGGTGTCGATAGGCATTTGAGATATAGGTGTCGATAGGCATTTCAGATATAGGTGTCGATAGGCATTTCAGATATAGGTGTCGATAGGCATTTTAGATATAGGTGTGGATAGGCATTTCAGATATAGGTGTCGATAGGCATTTCAGATATAAGTGCCGATAGGCATTTCAGATATAGTTGCCGATTGGCATTTTAAAAATAGGTGCCGATAGGCATTTCAGATATAGAAGCCGATAGGCATTTCAAATATAGGTGCCGATAGGCATTCTAGATATGGTTGCCGATAGGCATTTCAAATATAGGTGCTGATAGGCATTTCAGATGTAGTTTCCGATAGGCATTTCAAAAATAGGTGTCGATAGGCATTTCAGATATAGGTGTCGATAGGCATTTCAGATATAGGTGTCGATAGGCATTTCAGATATAGGTGTCGATAGGCATTTCAGATATAGGTGTCGATAGGCATTTCAGATATAGGTGTCGATAGGCATTTCAGATATAGGTGTCGATAAGCATTTCAGATATAGGTGCCGATAGGCATTTCAGATATAGTTGCCGATTGGCATTTTAAAAATAGGTGCCGATAGGCATTTCAGATATAGAAGCCGATAGGCATTTCAAATATAGGTGCCGATAGGCATTCCAGATATGGTTGCCGATAGGCATTTCAAATATAGGTGCTGATAGGCATTTCAGATGTAGTTTCCGATAGGCATTTCAAAAATAGGTGTCGATAGGCATTTCAGATATAGGTGTCGATATGCATTTCAGATATAGGTGTCGATAGGCATTTCAGATATAGGTGTCGATAGGCATTTCAGATATAGGTGTCGATAGGCATTTCAGATATAGGTGTCGATAGGCATTTCAGATATAGGTGTCGATAGGCATTTCAGATATAGGTGTCGATAGGCATTTCAGATATAGGTGCCGATAGGCATTTCAGATATAGTTGCCGATTGGCATTTTAAAAATAGGTGCCGATAGGCATTTCAGATATAGAAGCCGATAGGCATTTCAAATATAGGTGCCGATAGGCATTCCAGATATGGTTGCCGATAGGCATTTAAAATATAGGTGCTGATAGGCATTTCAGATGTAGTTTCCGATAGGCATTTCAAAAATAGGTGTCGATAGGCATTTCAGATATAGGTGTCGATAGGCATTTCAGATATAGGTGTCGATAGGCATTTCAGATATAGGTGTCGATAGGCATTTCAGATATAGGTGTCGATAGGCATTTCAGATATAGGTGTCGATAGGCATTTCAGATATAGGTGTCGATAGGCATTTCAGATATAGGTGCCGATAGGCATTTCAGATATAGTTGCCGATTGGCATTTTAAAAATAGGTGCCGATAGGCATTTCAGATATAGAAGCCGATAGGCATTTCAAATATAGGTGCCGATAGGCATTCCAGATATGGTTGCCGATAGGCATTTAAAATATAGGTGCTGATAGGCATTTCAGATGTAGTTTCCGATAGGCATTTCAAAAAGAGGTGTCGATAGGCATTTCAGATATAGGTGTCGATAGGCATTTCAGATATAGGTGTCGATAGGCATTTCAGATATAGGTGTCGATAGGCATTTCAGATATAGGTGTTGATAGGCATTTCAGATATAGGTGTCGATAGGCATTTCAGATATAGGTGTCGATAGGCATTTCAGATATAGGTGCTGATAGGCATTTCAGATATAGTTGCCGATTGGCATTTTAAAAATAGGTGCCGATAGGCATTTCAGATATAGAAGCCGATAGGCATTTCAAATATAGGTGCCGATAGGCATTCCAGATATGGTTGCCGATAGGCATTTCAAATATATGTGCTGATAGGCATTTCAGATGTAGTTTCCGATAGGCATTTCAAAAATAGGTGTCGATAGGCATTTCAGATATAGGTGTCGATAGGCATTTCAGATATAGGTGTCGATAGGCATTTCAGATATAGGTGTCGATAGGCATTTCAGATATAGGTGTCGATAGGCATTTCAGATATAGGTGTCGATAGGCATTTCAGATATAGGTGTCGATAGGCATTTCAGATATAGGTGCCGATAGGCATTTCAGATATAGTTGCCGATTGGCATTTTAAAAATAGGTGCCGATAGACATTTCAGATATAGAAGCCGATAGGCATTTCAAATATAGGTGCCGATAGGCATTCCAGATATGGTTGCCGATAGGCATTTCAAATATAGGTGCTGATAGGCTTTTCAGATGTAGTTTCCGATAGGCATTTCAAAAATAGGTGTCGATAGGCATTTCAGATATAGGTGTCGATAGGCATTTCAGATATAGGTGTCGATAGGCATTTCAGATATAGGTGTCGATAGGCATTTCAGATATAGGTGTCGATAGGCATTTCAGATATAGGTGTCGATAGGCATTTCAGATATAGGTGTCGATAGGCATTTCAGATATAGGTGTCGAGAGGCATTTCAGATATAGGTGCCGATAGGCATTTCAGATATAGTTGCCAATTGGCATTTTAAAAATAGGTGCCGATAGGCATTTTAAAAATAGGTGTCGATAGGCATTTCAGATATAGGTGTCGATAGGCATTTCAGATATAGGTGTCGATAGGCATTTCAGATATAGGTGTCGATAGGCATTTCAGATATAGGTGTCGATAGGCATTTCAGATATAGGTGTCGATAGGCATTTCAGATATAGGTGTCGATAGGCGTTTCAGATATAGGTGTCGATAGGCATTTCAGATATAGGTGTCGATAGGCATTTCAGATATAGGTGCCGATAGGCATTTCAGATATATTAGCCGATTGGCATTTTAAAAATAGGTGCCGATAGGCATTTCAGATATAGAAGCCGATAGGCATTTCAAATATAGGTGCCGATAGGCATTCCAGATATGGTTGCCGATAGGAATTTCAAATATAGGTGCTGATAGGCATTTCAGATGTAGTTTCCGATAGGCATTTCAAAAATAGGTGTCGATAGGCATTTCAGATATAGGTGTCGATAGGCATTTCAGATATAGGTGTCGATAGGCATTTAAGATATAGGTGTCGATAGGCATTTCAGATATAGGTGTCGATAGGCATTTCAGATATAGGCGTCGATAGGCATTTCAGATATAGGTGTCGATAGGCATTTCAGATATAGGTGTCGATAGGCATTTCAGATATAGGTGTCGATAGGCATTTCAGATATAGGTGTCGATAGGCATTTCAGATATAGGTGCCGATAGGGATTTCAGATATAGTTGCCGATTGGCATTTTAAAAATAGGTGCCGATAGGCATTTCAGATATAGAAGCCGATAGGCATTTCAAATATAGGTGCCGATAGGCATTCCAGATATGGTTGCCGATAGGCATTTCAAATATAGGTGCTGATAGGCATTTCAGATGTAGTTTCCGATAGGCATTTCAAAAATAGGTGTCGATAGGCATTTCAGATATAGTTGTCGATAGGCATTTCAGATATAGGTGTCGATAGGCATTTGAGATATAGGTGTCGATAGGCATTTCAGATATAGGTGTCGATAGGCATTTCAGATATAGGTGTCGATAGGCATTTTAGATATAGGTGTGGATAGGCATTTCAGATATAGGTGTCGATAGGCATTTCAGATATAAGTGCCGATAGGCATTTCAGATATAGTTGCCGATTGGCATTTTAAAAATAGGTGCCGATAGGCATTTCAGATATAGAAGCCGATAGGCATTTCAAATATAGGTGCCGATAGGCATTCTAGATATGGTTGCCGATAGGCATTTCAAATATAGGTGCTGATAGGCATTTCAGATGTAGTTTCCGATAGGCATTTCAAAAATAGGTGTCGATAGGCATTTCAGATATAGGTGTCGATAGGCATTTCAGATATAGGTGTCGATAGGCATTTCAGATATAGGTGTCGATAGGCATTTCAGATATAGGTGTCGATAGGCATTTCAGATATAGGTGTCGATAGGCATTTCAGATATAGGTGTCGATAAGCATTTCAGATATAGGTGCCGATAGGCATTTCAGATATAGTTGCCGATTGGCATTTTAAAAATAGGTGCCGATAGGCATTTCAGATATAGAAGCCGATAGGCATTTCAAATATAGGTGCCGATAGGCATTCCAGATATGGTTGCCGATAGGCATTTCAAATATAGGTGCTGATAGGCATTTCAGATGTAGTTTCCGATAGGCATTTCAAAAATAGGTGTCGATAGGCATTTCAGATATAGGTGTCGATATGCATTTCAGATATAGGTGTCGATAGGCATTTCAGATATAGGTGTCGATAGGCATTTCAGATATAGGTGTCGATAGGCATTTCAGATATAGGTGTCGATAGGCATTTCAGATATAGGTGTCGATAGGCATTTCAGATATAGGTGTCGATAGGCATTTCAGATATAGGTGCCGATAGGCATTTCAGATATAGTTGCCGATTGGCATTTTAAAAATAGGTGCCGATAGGCATTTCAGATATAGAAGCCGATAGGCATTTCAAATATAGGTGCCGATAGGCATTCCAGATATGGTTGCCGATAGGCATTTAAAATATAGGTGCTGATAGGCATTTTAGATGTAGTTTCCGATAGGCATTTCAAAAATAGGTGTCGATAGGCATTTCAGATATAGGTGTCGATAGGCATTTCAGATATAGGTGTCGATAGGCATTTCAGATATAGGTGTCGATAGGCATTTCAGATATAGGTGTCGATAGGCATTTCAGATATAGGTGTCGATAGGCATTTCAGATATAGGTGTCGATAGGCATTTCAGATATAGGTGCCGATAGGCATTTCAGATATAGTTGCCGATTGGCATTTTAAAAATAGGTGCCGATAGGCATTTCAGATATAGAAGCCGATAGGCATTTCAAATATAGGTGCCGATAGGCATTCCAGATATGGTTGCCGATAGGCATTTAAAATATAGGTGCTGATAGGCATTTCAGATGTAGTTTCCGATAGGCATTTCAAAAAGAGGTGTCGATAGGCATTTCAGATATAGGTGTCGATAGGCATTTCAGATATAGGTGTCGATAGGCATTTCAGATATAGGTGTCGATAGGCATTTCAGATATAGGTGTTGATAGGCATTTCAGATATAGGTGTCGATAGGCATTTCAGATATAGGTGTCGATAGGCATTTCAGATATAGGTGCCGATAGGCATTTCAGATATAGTTGCCGATTGGCATTTTAAAAATAGGTGCCGATAGGCATTTCAGATATAGAAGCCGATAGGCATTTCAAATATAGGTGCCGATAGGCATTCCAGATATGGTTGCCGATAGGCATTTCAAATATATGTGCTGATAGGCATTTCAGATGTAGTTTCCGATAGGCATTTCAAAAATAGGTGTCGATAGGCATTTCAGATATAGGTGTCGATAGGCATTTCAGATATAGGTGTCGATAGGCATTTCAGATATAGGTGTCGATAGGCATTTCAGATATAGGTGTCGATAGGCATTTCAGATATAGGTGTCGATAGGCATTTCAGATATAGGTGTCGATAGGCATTTCAGATATAGGTGCCGATAGGCATTTCAGATATAGTTGCCGATTGGCATTTTAAAAATAGGTGCCGATAGACATTTCAGATATAGAAGCCGATAGGCATTTCAAATATAGGTGCCGATAGGCATTCCAGATATGGTTGCCGATAGGCATTTCAAATATAGGTGCTGATAGGCTTTTCAGATGTAGTTTCCGATAGGCATTTCAAAAATAGGTGTCGATAGGCATTTCAGATATAGGTGTCGATAGGCATTTCAGATATAGGTGTCGATAGGCATTTCAGATATAGGTGTCGATAGGCATTTCAGATATAGGTGTCGATAGGCATTTCAGATATAGGTGTCGATAGGCATTTCAGATATAGGTGTCGATAGGCATTTCAGATATAGGTGTCGAGAGGCATTTCAGATATAGGTGCCGATAGGCATTTCAGATATAGTTGCCAATTGGCATTTTAAAAATAGGTGCCGATAGGCATTTTAAAAATAGGTGCCGATAGGCATTTCAGATATAGAAGCCGATAGGCATTTCAAATATAGGTGCCGATAGGCATTCCAGATATGGTTGCCGATAGGCATTTCAAATATAGGTGCTGATAGGCATTTCAGATGTAGTTTCCGATAGGCATTTCACAAATAGGTGTCGATAGGCATTTCAGATATAGGTGTCGATAGGCATTTCAGATATAGGTGTCGATAGGCATTTCAGATATAGGTGTCGATAGGCATTTCAGATATAGGTGTCGATAGGCATTTCAGATATAGGTGTCGATAGGCATTTCAGATATAGGTGCCGATAGGCATTTCAGATATAGTTGCCGATTGGCATTTTAAAAATAGGTGCCGATAGGCATTTCAGATATAGAAGCCGATAGGCATTTCAAATATAGGTGCCGATAGGCATTCCAGATATGGTTGCCGATAGGCATTTCAAATATAGGTGCTGATAGGCATTTCAGATGAAGTTTCCGATAGGCATTTCAAAAATAGGTGTCGATAGGCATTTCAGATATAGGTGTCGATAGGCATTTCAGATATAGGTGTCGATAGGCATTTCAGATATAGGTGTCGATAGGCATTTCAGATATAGGTGTCGATAGGCATTTCAGATATAGGTGTCGATAGGCATTTCAGATATAGGTGTCGATAGGCATTTCAGATTTAGGTGTCGATAGGCATTTCAGATATAGGTGTCGATAGGCATTTCAGATAAAGGTGTCGATAGGCATTTCAGATATAGGTGTCGATAGGCATTTCAGATATAGGTGTCGATAGGCATTTCAGATATAGGTGCCGATAGGCATTTCAGATATAGTTGCCGATTGGCATTTTAAAAATAGGTGCCGATAGGCATTTCAGATATAGAAGCCGAAAGGCATTTCAAATATAGGTGCCGATAGGCATTCCAGATATGGTTGCCGATAGACATTTCAAATATAGGTGCTGATAGGCATTTCAGATGTAGTTTCCGATAGGCATTTCAAAAATAGGTGTCGATAGGCATTTCAGATATAGGTGTCGATAGGCATTTCAGATATAGGTGTCGATAGGCATTTCAGATATAGGTGTCGATAGGCATTTCAGATATAGGTGTCGATAGGCATTTCAGATATAGGTGTCGATAGGCATTTCAGATATAGGTGTCGATAGGCATTTCAGATATAGGTGTCGATAGGCATTTCAGATATAGGTGTCGATAGGCATTTCAGATATAGTTGCCGATTGGCATTTTAAAAATAGGTGCCGATAGGCATTTCAGATATAGAAGCCGATAGGCATTTCAAATATAGGTGCCGATAGGCATTCCAGATATGGTTGCCGATAGGCATTTCAAATATAGGTGCTGATAGGCATTTCAGATGTAGTTTCCGATAGGCATTTCAAAAATAGGTGTCGATAGGCATTTCAGATATAGGTGTCGATAGGCATTTCAGATATAGGTGTCGATAGGCATTTCAGATATAGGTGTCGATAGGCATTTCAGATATAGGTGTCGATAGGCATTTCAGATATAGGTGTCGATAGGCATTTCAGATATAGGTGTCGATAGGCATTTCAGATATAGGTGTCGATAGGCATTTCAGATATAGGTGTCGAAAGGCATTTCAGATATAGGTGCCGATAGGCATTTCAGATATAGTTGCCGATTGGCATTTTAAATATAGGTGCCGATAGGCATTTCAGATATATAAGCCGATAGGCATTTCAAATATAGGTGCCGATAGGCGTTCCAGATATAGTTGCCGATAGGCATTTCAAATATAGGTGCTGATAGGCATTTCAGATGTATAGTCCGATAGGCATTTCAAAAATAGGTGTCGATAGGCATTTCAGATATAGGTGTCGATAGGCATTTCAGATATAGGTGTCGATAGGCATTTCAGATATAGGTGTCGATAGGCATTTCAGATATAGGTGTCAATAGGCATTTCAGATATAGGTGTCGATAGGCATTTCAGATATAGGTGTCGATAGGCATTTCAGATATAGGTGTCGATAGGCATTTCAGATATAGGTGTCGATAGGCATTTCAGATATAGGTGCCGATAGGCATTTCAGATATAGTTGCCGATTGGCATTTTAAAAATAGGTGCCGATAGGCATTTCAGATATAGAAGCCGATAGGCATTTAAAATATAGGTGCCGATAGGCATTCCAGATATGGTTGCCGATAGGCATTTCAAATATAGGTGCTGATAGGCATTTCAGATGTAGTTTCCGATAGGCATTTCAAAAATAGGTGTCGATAGGCATTTCAGATATAGGTGTAGATAGGCATTTCAGATATAGGTGCCGATAGGCATTTCAGATATAGTTGCCGATTGGCATTTTAAAAATAGGTGCCGATAGACATTTCAGATATAGAAGCCGATAGGCATTTCAAATATAGGTGCCGATAGGCATTCCAGATATGGTTGCCGATAGGCATTTCAAATATAGGTGCTGATAGGCTTTTCAGATGTAGTTTCCGATAGGCATTTCAAAAATAGGTGTCGATAGGCATTTCAGATATAGGTGTCGATAGGCATTTCAGATATAGGTGTCGATAGGCATTTCAGATATAGGTGTCGATAGGCATTTCAGATATAGGTGTCGATAGGCATTTCAGATATAGGTGTCGATAGGTATTTCAGATATAGGTGTCGATAGGCATTTCAGATATAGGTGTCGATAGGCATTTCAGATATAGGTGCCGATAGGCATTTCAGATATAGTTGCCAATTGGCATTTTAAAAATAGGTGCCGATAGGCATTTCAGATATTGAAGCCGATAGGCATTTCAAATATAGGTGCCGATAGGCATTCCAGATATGGTTGCCGATAGGCATTTCAAATATAGGTGCTGATAGGCATTTCAGATGTAGTTTCCGATAGGCATTTCAAAAATAGGTGTCGATAGGCATTTCAGATATAGGTGTCGATAGGCATTTCAGATATAGGTGTCGATAGGCATTTCAGATATAGGTGTCGATAGGCATTTCAGATATTGGTGTCGATAGGCATTTCAGATATAGGTGTCGATAGGCATTTCAGATATAGGTGTCGATAGGCATTTCAGATATAGGTGTCGATAGGCATTTCAGATATAGGTGCCGGATAGGCATTTCAGATATAGTTGCCGATTGGCATTTTAAAAATAGGTGCCGATAGGCATTTCAGATATAGAAGCCGATAGGCATTTCAAATATAGGTGCCGATAGGCATTCCAGATATGGTTGCCGATAGGCATTTCAAATATAGGTGCTGATAGGCATTTCAGATGTAGTTTCCGATAGGCATTTCACAAATAGGTGTCGATAGGCATTTCAGATATAGGTGTCGATAGGCATTTCAGATATAGGTGTCGATAGGCATTTCAGATATAGGTGTCGGTAGGCATTTCAGATATAGGTGTCGATAGGCATTTCAGATATAGGTGTCGATAGGCATTTCAGATATAGGTGCCGATAGGCATTTCAGATATAGTTGCCGATTGGCATTTTAAAAATAGGTGCCGATAGGCATTTCAGATATAGAAGCCGATAGGCATTTCAAATATAGGTGCCGATAGGCATTCCAGATATGGTTGCCGATAGGCATTTAAAATATAGGTGCTGATAGGCATTTCAGATGTAGTTTACGATAGGCATTTCAAAAATAGGTGTCGATAGGCATTTCAGATATAGGTGTCGATAGGCATTTCAGATATAGGTGTCGATAGGCATTTCAGATATAGGTGTCGATAGGCATTTCAGATATAGGTGTCGATAGGCATTTCAGATATAGGTGTCGATAGGCATTTCAGATATAGGTGTCGATAGGCATTTCAGATATAGGTGTCGATAGGCATTTCAAATGTAGGTGCCGATAGGCATTTCAGATATAGTTGCCGATTGGCATTTTAAAAATAGGTGCCGATAGGCATTTCAGATATAGAAGCCGATAGGCATTTCTAATATAATTGCCGATAGGCATTCCAGATATGGTTGCCGATAGGCATTTCAAATATAGGTGCTGATAGGCATTTCAGATGTAGTTTCCGATAGGCATTTCACAAATAGGTGTCGATAGGCATTTCAGATATAGGTGTCGATAGGCATTTCAGATATAGGTGTCGATAGGCATTTCAGATATAGGTGTCGATAGGCATTTAAGATATAGGTGTCGATAGGCATTTCAGATATAGGTGTTGATAGGCATTTCTTATATAGGTGTCGATAGGCATTTCAGATATAGGTGTCGATAGGCATTACAGATATAGGTGCCGATAGGCATTTCAGATATAGGTGTCGATAGGCATTTCAGATATAGGTGTCGATAGGCATTTCAGATATAGGTGTCGATAGGCATTTCAGATATAGGTGTCGATAGGCATTTTAGATATAGGTGCCGATAGGCATTTCAGATATAGTTGCCGATTGGCATTTTAAAAATAGGTGCCGATAGGCATTTCAGATATAGAACCCGATAGGCATTTCAAATATAGGTGCCGATAGGCATTCCAGATATGGTTGCTGATAGGCATTTCAAATATAGGTGCTGATAGGCATTTCAGATGTAGTTTCCGATAGGCATTTCAAAAATAGGTGTCGATAGGCATTTCAGATATAGTTGTCGATAGGCATTTCAGATATAGGTGTCGATAGGCATTTCAGATATAGGTGTCGATAGGCATTTTGAGATATAGGTGTCGATAGGCATTTCAGATATAGGTGTCGATAGGCATTTCAGATATAGGTGTCGATAGGCATTTCAGATATAGGTGTCGATAGGCATTTCAGATATAGGTGCCGATAGGCATTTCAGATATAGTTGCCGATTGGCATTTTAAAAATAGGTGCCGATAGGCATTTCAGATATAGAAGCCGATAGGCATTTCAAATATAGGTGCCGATAGGCATTCCAGATATGGTTGCCGATAGGCATTTCAAATATAGGTGCTGATAGGCATTTCAGATGTAGTTTCCGATAGGCATTTCAAAAATAGGTGTCGATAGGCATTTCAGATATAGGTGTCGATAGGCATTTCAGATATAGGTGTCGATAGGCATTTCAGATATAGGTGCCGATAGGCATTTCAGATATAGTTGCCGATTGGCATTTTAAAAATAGATGCCGATAGGCATTTCAGATATAGAAGCCGATAGGAATTTCAAATATAGGTGCCGAAAGGCATTCCAGATATGGTTGCCGATAGGCATTTCAAATATAGGTGCTGATAGGCATTTCAGATGTAGTTTCCGATAGGCATTTCAAAAATAGGTGTCGATAGGCATTTCAGATATAGGTGTCGATAGGCATTTCAGATATAGGTGTCGATAGGCATTTCAGATATAGGTGTCGATAGGCATTTCAGATATAGGTGTCGATAGGCATTTCAGATATAGGTGTCGATAGGCATTTTAGATATAGGTGTCGATAGGCATTTCAGATATAGGTGCCGATAGGCATTTCAGATATATTAGCCGATTGGCATTTTAAAAATAGGTGCCGATAGGCATTTCAGATATAGAAGCCGATAGGCATTTCAAATATAGGTGCCGATAGGCATTCCAGATATGGTTGCCGATAGGCATTTAAAATATAGGTGCTGATGGGCATTTCAGATGTAGTTTCCGATAGGCATTTCAAAAATAGGTGTCGATAGGCATTTCAGATATAGGTGTCGATAGGCATTTCAGATATAGGTGTCGATAGGCATTTCAGATATAGGTGTCGATAGGCATTTCAGATATAGGTGTCGATAGGCATTTCAGATATAGAAGACTATAGGCATTTCAAATATAGGTGCCGATAGGCATTCCAGATATGGTTGCCGATAGGTATTTCAAATATAGGTGCTGATAGGCATTTCAGATGTAGTTTCCGATAGGCATTTCAAAAATAGGTGTCGATAGGCATTTCAGATATAGGTGTCGATAGGCATTTCAGATATAGGTGTCGATAGGCATTTCAGATATAGGTGACGATAGGCATTTCAGATATAGGTGTCGATAGGCATTTCAGATATAGGTGTCGATAGGCATTTCAGATATAGGTGTCGATAGGCATTTCAGATATAGGTGTCGATAGGCATTTCAGATATAGGTGTCGATAGGCATTTCAGATATAGGTGTCGATAGGCATTTCAGATATAGGTTCCGATAGTCATTTCAGATATAGTTGCCGATTGGCATTTTAAAAATAGGTGCCGATAGGCATTTCAGATATAGAAGCCGATAGGCATTTCAAATATAGGTGTCGATAGGCATTTCAGATATAGGTGTCGATAGGCATTTCAGATATAGGTGTCGATAGGCATTTCAGATATAGGCGTCGAAAGGCATTTCAGATATAGGTGTCGATAGGCATTTCAGATATAGGTGTCGATAGGCATTTCAGATATAGGTGTCGATAGGCATTTCAGATATAGGTGTCAATAGGCATTTCAGATATAGGTGCCGATAGGCATTTCAGATATAGTTGCCGATTGGCATTTTAAAAATAGGTGCCGATAGGCATTTCAGACATAGAAGCCGATAGGCATTTCAAATATAGTTGCCGATAGGCATTCCAGATATGGTTGCTGATAGGCATTTCAAATATAGGTGCTGATAGGCATTTCAGATGTAGTTTCCGATAGGCATTTCAAAAATAGGAGTCGACAGGCATTTCAGATATAGGTGTCGATAGGCATTTCAGATATTAGTGTCGATAGGCATTTCAGATATAGGTGTCGATAGGCATTTCAGATATAGGTGTCGATAGGCATTTTAGATATAGGTGTCGATAGGCATTTCAGATATAGGTGTCGATAGGCATTTCAGATATAGGTGTCGATAGGCATTTCAGATATAGGTGCCGATAGGCATTTCAGATATAGTTGCCGATTCGCATTTTAAAAATAGGTGCCGATAGGCATTTCAGATATTGAAGCCGATAGGCATTTCAAATATAGGTGCCGATAGGCATTCCAGATATGGTTGCCGATAGGCATTTCAAATATAGGTGCTGATAGGCATTTCAGATGTAGTTTCCGATAGGCATTTCAAAAATAGGTGTCGATAGGCATTTCAGATATAGGTGTCGATAGGCATTTCAGATATAGGTGTCGATAGGCATTTCAGATATAGGTGTCGATAGGCATTTCAGATATAGGTGTCGATAGGCATTTCAGATATAGGTGTCGATAGGCATTTCAGATATAGGTGTCGATAGGCATTTCAGATATAGGTGTCGATAGGCATTTCAGATATAGGTGCCGATAGGCATTTCAGATATAGGTGCCGATAGGCATTTCAGATATAGTTGCCGATTGGCCTTTTAAAAATAGGTGCCGATAGGCATTTCAGATATAGAAGCCGATAGGCATTTCAAATATAGGTGCCGATAGGCATTCCAGATATGGTTGCCGATAGGCATTTCAAATATAGGTTCTGATAGGCATTTCAGATGTAGTTTCCGATAGGCATTTCAAAAATAGGTGTCGATAGGCATTTCAGATATAGGTGTCGATAGGCATTTCAGATATAGGTGTCGATAGGCATTTCAGATATAGGTGTCGATAGGCATTTCAGATATAGGTGTCGATAGGCATTTCAGATAAAGGTGTCGATAGGCATTTCAGATATAGGTGTCGATAGGCATTTCAGATATAGGTGTCGATAGGCATTTCAGATATAGGTGCCGATAGGCATTTCAGATATAGTTGCCGATTGGCTTTTTAAAAATAGGTGCCGATAGGCATTTCAGATATAGAAGCCGATAGGCATTTCAAATATAGGTGCCGATAGGCATTCCAGATATGGTTGCCGATAGACATTTCAAATATAGGTGCTGATAGGCATTTCAGATGTAGTTTCCGATAGGCATTTCAAAAATAGGTGTCGATAGGCATTTCAGATATAGGTGTCGATAGGCATTTCAGATATAGGTGTCGATAGGCATTTCAGATATAGGTGTCGATAGGCATTTCAGATATAGGTGTCGATAGGCATTTCAGATATAGGTGTCGATAGGCATTTCAGATATAGGTGTCGATAGGCATTTCAGATATAGGTGTCGATAGGCATTTCAGATATAGTTGCCGATTGGCATTTTAAAAATAGGTGCCGATAGGCATTTCAGATATAGAAGCCGATAGGCATTTCAAATATAGGTGCCGATAGGCATTCCAGATATGGTTGCCGATAGGCATTTCAAATATAGGTGCTGATAGGCATTTCAGATGTAGTTTCCGATAGGCATTTCAAAAATAGGTGTCGATAGGCATTTCAGATATAGGTGTCGATAGGCATTTCAGATATAGGTGTCGATAGGCATTTCAGATATAGGTGTCGATAGGCATTTCAGATATAGGTGTCGATAGGCATTTCAGATATATTTGTCGATAGGCATTTCAGATATAGGTGTCGAATGGCATTTCAGATATAGGTGTCGATAGGCATTTCAGATATAGGTGCCGATAGGCATTTCAGATATAGTTGCCGATTGGCATTTTAAAAATAGGTGCCGAAAGGCATTTCAGATATAGAAGCCGATAGGCATTTCAAATATAGGTGCCGATAGGCATTCCAGATATGGTTGCCGATAGGCATTTCAAATATAGGTGCTGATAGGCATTTCAGATGTAGTTTCCGATAGGCATTTCAAAAATAGGTGTCGATAGGCATTTCAGATATAGGTGTCGATAGGCATTTCAGATATAGGTGTCGACAGGCATTTCAGATATAGGTGTCGATAGGCATTTCAGATATAGGCGTCGATAGGCATTTTAGATATAGGTGTCGATAGGCATTTCAGATATAGGTGTCGATAGGCATTTCAGATATAGGTGTCGATAGGCATTTCAGATATAGGTGTCAATAGGCATTTCAGATATAGGTGCCGATAGGCATTTCAGATATAGTTGCCGATTGGCATTTTAAAAATAGGTGCCGATAGGCATTTCAGATATATAAGCCGATAGGCATTTCAAATATAGGTGCCGATAGGCATTCCAGATATGGTTGCAGATAGGCATTTCAAATATAGGTGCTGATAGGCATTTCAGATGTAGTTTCCGATAGGCATTTCAAAAATAGGTGTCGATAGGCATTTCAGATATAGGTGTCGATAGGCATTTCAGATATAGGTGTCGATAGGCATTTCAGATATAGGTGTCGATAGGCATTTCAGATATAGGTGTCGATAGGCATTTCAGATATAGGTGTCGATAGGCTTTACAGATATAGGTGTCGATAGGCATTTCAGATATAGGTGTCGATAGGCATTTCAGATATAGGTGCCGATAGGCATTTCAGATATAGTTGCCGATTGGCATTTTAAAAATAGGTGCCGATAGGCATTTTAGATATAGAAGCCGATAGGCATTTCAAATATAGGTGCCGATAGGCATTCCAGATATGGTTGCCGATAGGCATTTCAAATATAGGTG
>JAVRKA010001059.1:0-29039 GCA_034508555.1 Venustoraphidia nigricollis | reverse complement strand
GGCATTTCAAATATAGGTGCCGATAGACATTCCAGATATGGTTGCCGATAGGCATTTCAAATAGAGGTGCTGATAGGCATTTCAGATGTAGTTTCCGATAGGCATTTCAAAAATTGGTGCCGATAGGCATTTCAGATATAGGTGCCGATAGGCATTTCAGATATAGTTGCCGATTGGCATTTTAAAAATAGGTGCCGCTAGGCATTTCAGATATAGAAGCCGATAGGTATTTCAAATATAGGTGTCGATAGGCATTTCAGATATGGTTGCCGATAGGCATTTCAAATATAGGTGTTGATAGGCATTTCAGATATATTTTCCGATAGGCATTTCAAAAATAGGTGCCGATAGGCAATTCAAATATAGGTGCCGATAGGCATTTCAGATATAGTTGCAGATTGGCATTTTAAAAATAGGTGCCGATAGGCATTTCAGATATAGAAGCCGATAGGCATTTCAAATATAGGTGCCGATAGGCATTCCAGATATTGTTGCCGATAGGCATTTCAAATATAGGCGCTGATAGGCATTTCAGATGTAGTTTCCGATAGGCATTTTAAAAATAGGTGCCGATAGGCATTTCAGATATACGTGCCGATAGGCATTTCAGATATAGTTGCCGATTGGCATTTTAAAAATAGGTGCCGATAGGCATTTCAGATATAGAAGCCGATAGGCATTTCAAATATAGGTGCCGATAAGCATTCCAGATATGGTTGCCGATAGGCATTTTAAATATAGGTGTCGATAGGCATTTCAGATATGGTTGCCGATAGGGATTTCAAATATAGGTGCTGATAGGCATTTCAGATATAGTTGCCTATTGGCATTTTAAAAATAGGTACCGTTAGGCATTTTAGATGTAGTTTCCGATAGGCATTTCAAAAATAGGTGCCGATAGGCTTTTCAGATATAGGTGCCGATAGGCATATCAGATATAGTTGCCGATAGGCATATAAAATATAGGTGCCGATAGGCATTTCAAATATAGGTGTCGATAGGCATTTCAGATATAAATGCCGAAAGGCATTTCAGAAATAGTTACCGATAGGCATTTCTGATGTGGTTGCCGATAGGCATTTCAAATATATGTGCTGATAGGCATTTCAGATGTAGTTTTCGATAAGCATTTTAAAAATAGGTGCCGATAGGCATTTCAGATATAGAAGCCGATAGGCATTTCAAATATAGGTGCTGATAGGCATTTCAGATGTGGTTGCCGATAGGCATTTCAAATATAGGTGCCGATAGGCATTTCAGATGTAGTTTCCGATAGGCATTTCAAAAATAGGTGCCGATAGTCATTTCAGATATAGGTGCCGATAGGCATATCAGATATAGTTGCCAATTGGCATTTTAAAAATAGGTGTCGATAGGCATTTCAGATATAGAAGCCGATAGGCATTTCAAATATAGGTGCCGATAGGCATTCCAGATATGGTTGCCGATAGGCATTTCAAATATAGGTGCTGATAGGGATTTTAGATGTAGTTTCCGATAGGCATTTCAAAAATAGGTGCCGATAGGCATTTCAGATATAGATGCCGATAGGCATTTAGATATAGTGGCCAATTGGCATTTTAAAAATAGGTGCCGATAGGCATTTCAGATATAGAAGCCGATAGGCATTTCAAATATAGGTGCAGATAGGCATTCCAGATATGGTTGCCGATAGGCATTTCAAATATAGGTGCTGATAGGCATTTTAGATGTAGTTTCCGATAGGCATTTCAAAAATTGATGCCGATAGGCATTTCAGATATAGGTGCCGATAGGCATTTCAGATATAGTTGCCGATTGGCATTTTAAAAACAGGTGCCGATAGGCATTTCAGATATAGAAGCCGACAGGTATTTCAAATATAGGTGTCGATAGGCATTTCAGATATGTTTGCCGATAGGCATTTCAAATATAGGAGCAGATTGGCATTTCAGATGTACTTTCCGAAAGACATTTCAAAAATAGGTGCCGATAGGCATTTCAGATATAGGTGCCGATAGGCATTTCAGATATAGTTGCCGTTTGGCATTTTAAAAATAGGTGCCGATAGGCATTTCAGATATAGAAGCCGATAGGCATTTCAAATATAGGTGCCGATAGGCATTCCAGATATGGTTGCCGATAGGCATTTCAAATATAGGAGCTGATAGGCATTTAAGATGTTGTTTCCGATAGGCATTTCAAAAATTGGTGCCGATTGGCATTTCAGATATAGGTGCCGATAGGCATTTTAGATATAGTTGCCGATTGGCATTTTAAAAATAGGTGTCGATAGGCATTTCAGATATAGAAGCCGATAGGCATTTCAAATATAGGTGCCGATAGGCATTCCAGATGTAGTTGCCGATAGGCATTTCAGATATAGTTGCCGATTGGCATTTTAAAAATAGGTGCCGATAAGCATTTCAGATATAGAAGCCGATAGGTATTTCAAATATAGGTGTCGATAGGCATTTCAGATATGGTTGCCGATAGGCATTTCAAATATAGGTGCTGATAGGCATTTTAGATGTAGTTTCCGATAGGCATTTCAAAAATAGGTGCCGATAGGCATTTCAGATATAGGTGCCGATAGGCATTTTAGATATAATTGCCGATTGGCATTTTAAAAATAGGTGTCGATAGGCATTTCAGATATAGAAGCCGATAGGCATTTCAAATATAGGTGCCGATAGGCATTCCAGATGTGGTTGTCGATATGCATTTCAAATATAGGTGCTGATAGGCATTCCAAATGTATTTTCCGATAGGCATTTCAAAAATTGGTGCCGATAGGCATTTCAGATATAGGTGCCGATAGGCATTTCAGATATAGTTACCGATTGGCATTTTAAAAATAGGTGCCGATAGGCATTTCAGATATAGATGCCGATAGGTATTTCAAATATAGGTATCGATAGGCATTTCAGATATGGTTGCCGATAGGCATTTCAAATATAGGTGCTGATAGGCATTTCAGATGTAGTTTCCGATAGGCATTTTAAAAATAGGTGCCGATAGGTATTTCAGATATAGGTGCCGATAGGCATTTCAGATATAGTTGCCGATTGGCATTTTAAAAATAGGTGCCGATAGGCATTTTAGATATAGAAGCCGATAGGCATTTCAAATATAAGTGCCGATAGGCATTCCAGCTATGGTTGTTGATAGGCATTCCAAATATAAGTGCCGATAGGCATTTCAGATGTAGTTTCCGATAGGCATTTCAAAAATAGGTACCGATAGGCATTTCAGATATAGGTGCCGATAGGCATTTAAGATATAGTTGCCGATAGGCATTTAAAATATAGGTGCCGATAGGCATTTCAAATATAGGTGTCGATAGGCATTTCAGATATAAATGCCGAAAGGCATTTCAGATATAGTTGCCGATTGGCATTTTAAAAATAGGTGCCGCTAGGCATTTCAGATATAGAAGCCGATAGGTATTTCAAATATAGGTGCCGATAGGCATTTCAGATATAGTTGCCGATAGGCTTTTAAAATATAGGTGCCGATAGGCATTTCAAATATAGGTGTCGATAGGCATTTCAGATATAAATGCCGAAAGGCATTTCAGATATAGTTGCCGATTGGCATTTTAAAAATAGGTGCCGCTAGGCATTTCAGATATAGAAGCCGATAGGCATTTCAAATATAGGTGCCGATAGGCATTCCAAATATAGTTGCCGATAGGCTTTTCAAATATAGGTGCTGATAGGCAATTCAGATGTAGTTTCCGATAGGCATTTCAAAAATAGGTGCCGATAGGCATTTCAGATATAGGTGCCGATAGGCATTTCAGATATAGTTGCCGATTGGCATTTTAAAAATAGGTGCCGATAGGCATTTCAGATATAGAAGCCGATAGGCATTTCAAATATAGGTGCCGATAGGCATTCCAGATATGGTTGCCGATAGGCATTACAAATATAGGTGCTGATAGGCATTTCAGATGTAGTTTCTGATAGGCATTTCAAAAATAGGTGCCTATAGGCATTTCAGATATAGGTGCCGATAGGCATTTCAGATATAGTTGCCGATATATATTTTAAAAATAGGTGCCGATAGGCATTTCAGATATAGAAGCCGATAGGCATTTTAAATATAGGTGCCGATAGGCATTCCAGATATGGTTGCCGATAGGCATTTCAAATATAGGTGCTGATAGGCATTTCAGATGTAGTTTCCGATAGGCATTTCAAAAATAGGTGCCGATAGGCATTTCAAATATAGGTGCCGATAGTCATTTCAGATATAGTTGCCGATTGGCATTTTAAAAATAGGTGCCGATAGGCATTTCAGATATAGAAGCCGATAGGCATTTCAAATATAGGTGCCGATAAGCATTCCAGATATGGTTGCCGATAGGCATTTCAAATATAGGTACTGATAGGCATTTCAGATGTAGTTTCCGATAGGGATTTCAAATATAGGTGCTGATAGGCATTTCAGATATAGTTGCCGATTGGCATTTTAAAAATAGGTACCGTTAGGCATTTTTGATGTAGTTTCCAAAAGGCATTTCAAAAATAGGTGCCGATAGGCTTTTCAGATATAGGTGCCGATAGGCATATCAGATATAGTTGCCGATAGGCATATAAAATATAGGTGCCGATAGGCATTTCAAATATAGGTGTCGATAGGCATTTCAGATATAAATGCCGAAAGGCATTTCAGAAATAGTTACCGATAGGCATTTCTGATGTGGTTGCCGATAGGCATTTCAAATATATGTGCTGATAGGCATTTCAGATGTAGTTTTCGATAAGCATTTCAAAAATAGGTGCCGATAGGTATTTCAGATATAGGTGCCAATGGGCACTTCAGATATAGTTGCCGATTGGCATTTTAAAAATAGGTGCCGATAGGCATTTCAGATATAGAAGCCGATAGGCATTTCAAATATAGGTGCTGATAGGCATTTCAGATGTGGTTGCCGATAGGCATTTCAAATATAGGTGCCGATAGGCATTTCAGATGTAGTTTCCGATAGGCATTTCAAAAATAGGTGCCGATAGTCATTTCAGATATAGGTGCCGATAGGCATTTAAGATATAGTTGCCAATTGGCATTTTAAAAATAGGTGTCGATAGGCATTTCAGATATAGAAGCCGATAGGCATTTCAAATATAGGTGCCGATAGGCATTCCAGATATGGTTGCCGATAGGCATTTCAAATATAGGTGCTGATAGGGATTTTAGATGTAGTTTCCGATAGGCATTTCAAAAATAGGTGCCGATAGGCATTTCAGATATAGATGCCGATAGGCATTTAGATATAGTGGCCAATTGGCATTTTAAAAATAGGTGCCGATAGGCATTTCAGATATAGAAGCCGATAGGCATTTCAAATATAGGTGCCGATAGGCATTCCAGATATGGTTGCCGATAGGCATTTCAAATATAGGTGCTGATAGGCATTTTAGATGTAGTTTCCGATAGGCATTTCAAAAATTGATGCCGATAGGCATTTCAGATATAGGTGCCGATAGGCATTTCAGATATAGTTGCCGATTGGCATTTTAAAAACAGGTGCCGATAGGCATTTCAGATATAGAAGCCGACAGGTATTTCAAATATAGGTGTCGATAGGCATTTCAGATATGTTTGCCGATAGGCATTTCAAATATAGGAGCAGATTGGCATTTCAGATGTACTTTCCGAAAGACATTTCAAAAATAGGTGCCGATAGGCATTTCAGATATAGGTGCCGATAGGCATTTCAGATATAGTTGCCGTTTGGCATTTTAAAAATAGGTGCCGATAGGCATTTCAGATATAGAAGCCGATAGGCATTTCAAATATAGGTGCCGATAGGCATTCCAGATATGGTTGCCGATAGGCATTTCAAATATAGGAGCTGATAGGCATTTAAGATGTAGTTTCCGATAGGCATTTCAAAAATTGGTGCCGATTGGCATTTCAGATATAGGTGCCGATAGGCATTTTAGATATAGTTGCCGATTGGCATTTTAAAAATAGGTGTCGATAGGCATTTCAGATATAGAAGCCGATAGGCATTTCAAATATAGGTGCCGATAGGCATTCCAGATGTAGTTGCCGATAGGCATTTCAGATATAGTTGCCGATTGGCATTTTAAAAATAGGTGCCGATAAGCATTTCAGATATAGAAGCCGATAGGTATTTCAAATATAGGTGTCGATAGGCATTTCAGATATGGTTGCCGATAGGCATTTCAAATATAGGTGCTGATAGGCATTTTAGATGTAGTTTCCGATAGGCATTTCAAAAATAGGTGCCGATAGGCATTTCAGATATAGGTGCCGATAGGCATTTTAGATATAATTGCCGATTGGCATTTTAAAAATAGGTGTCGATAGGCATTTCAGATATAGAAGCCGATAGGCATTTCAAATATAGGTGCCGATAGGCATTCCAGATGTGGTTGTCGATATGCATTTCAAATATAGGTGCTGATAGGCATTCCAAATGTATTTTCCGATAGGCATTTCAAAAATTGGTGCCGATAGGCATTTCAGATATAGGTGCCGATAGGCATTTCAGATATAGTTACCGATTGGCATTTTAAAAATAGGTGCCGATAGACATTTCAGATATAGATGCCGATAGGTATTTCAAATATAGGTATCGATAGGCATTTCAGATATGGTTGCCGATAGGCATTTCAAATATAGGTGCTGATAGGCATTTCAGATGTAGTTTCCGATAGGCATTTTAAAAATAGGTGCCGATAGGTATTTCAGATATAGGTGCCGATAGGCATTTCAGATATAGTTGCCGATTGGCATTTTAAAAATAGGTGCCGATAGGCATTTTAGATATAGAAGCCGATAGGCATTTCAAATATAAGTGCCGATAGGCATTCCAGCTATGGTTGTTGATAGGCATTCCAAATATAAGTGCCGATAGGCATTTCAGATGTAGTTTCCGATAGGCATTTCAAAAATAGGTACCGATAGGCATTTCAGATATAGGTGCCGATAGGCATTTAAGATATAGTTGCCGATAGGCATTTAAAATATAGGTGCCGATAGGCATTTCAAATATAGGTGTCGATAGGCATTTCAGATATAAATGCCGAAAGGCATTTCAGATATAGTTGCCGATTGGCATTTTAACAATAGGTGCCGCTAGGCATTTCAGATATAAAAGCCGATAGGTATTTCAAATATAGGTGCCGATAGGCATTTCAGATATAGTTGCCGATAGGCTTTTAAAATATAGGTGCCGATAGGCATTTCAAATATAGGTGTCGATAGGCATTTCAGATATAAATGCCGAAAGGCATTTCAGATATAGTTGCCGATTGGCATTTTAAAAATAGGTGCCGCTAGGCATTTCAGATATAGAAGCCGATAGGCATTTCAAATATAGGTGCCGATAGGCATTCCAAATATAGTTGCCGATAGGCTTTTCAAATATAGGTGCTGATAGGCAATTCAGATGTAGTTTCCGATAGGCATTTCAAAAATAGGTGCCGATAGGCATTTCAGATATAGGTGCCGATAGGCATTTCAGATATAGTTGCCGATTGGCATTTTAAAAATAGGTGCCGATAGGCATTTCAGATATAGAAGCCGATAGGCATTTCAAATATAGGTGCTGATAGGCATTCCAGATATGGTTGCCGATAGGCATTACAAATATAGGTGCTGATAGGCATTTCAGATGTAGTTTCTGATAGGCATTTCAAAAATAGGTGCCTATAGGCATTTCAGATATAGGTGCCGATAGGCATTTCAGATATAGTTGCCGATATATATTTTAAAAATAGGTGCCGATAGGCATTTCAGGTATAGAAGCCGATAGGCATTTTAAATATAGGTGCCGATAGGCATTCCAGATATGGTTGCCGATAGGCATTTCAAATATAGGTGCTGATAGGCATTTCAGATGTAGTTTCCGATAGGCATTTCAAAAATAGGTGCCGATAGGCATTTCAAATATAGGTGCCGATAGTCATTTCAGATATAGTTGCCGATTGGCATTTTAAAAATAGGTGCCGATAGGCATTTCAGATATAGAAGCCGATAGGCATTTCAAATATAGGTGCCGATAAGCATTCCAGATATGGTTGCCGATAGGCATTTCAAATATAGGTACTGATAGGCATTTCAGATGTAGTTTCCGATAGGGATTTCAAATATAGGTGCTGATAGGCATTTCAGATATAGTTGCCGATTGGCATTTTAAAAATAGGTACCGTTAGGCATTTTAGATGTAGTTTCCAAAAGGCATTTCAAAAATAGGTTCCGATAGGCTTTTCAGATATAGGTGCCGATAGGCATATCAGATATAGTTGCCGATAGGCATATAAAATATAGGTGCCGATAGGCATTTCAAATATAGGTGTCGATAGGCATTTCAGATATAAATGCCGAAAGGCATTTCAGAAATAGTTACCGATAGGCATTTCTGATGTGGTTGCCGATAGGCATTTCAAATATATGTGCTGATAGGCATTTCAGATGTAGTTTTCGATAAGCATTTCAAAAATAGGTGCCGATAGGTATTTCAGATATAGGTGCCAATGGGCACTTCAGATATAGTTGCCGATTGGCATTTTA
This sequence comes from Venustoraphidia nigricollis, assembly GCA_034508555.1. Taxonomy (NCBI): domain Eukaryota; kingdom Metazoa; phylum Arthropoda; class Insecta; order Raphidioptera; family Raphidiidae; genus Venustoraphidia; species Venustoraphidia nigricollis. The sequence continues at coordinate 20,507 of JAVRKA010001059.1, read as the reverse complement.
AAAATAGGTGCCGATAGGCATTTCAGATATAGAAGCCGATAGGCATTTCAAATATAGGTGCTGATAGGCATTTCAGATGTGGTTGCCGATAGGCATTTCAAATATAGGTGCCGATAGGCATTTCAGATGTAGTTTCCGATAGGCATTTCAAAAATAGGTGCCGATAGTCATTTCAGATATAGGTGCCGATAGGCATTTAAGATATAGTTGCCAATTGGCATTTTAAAAATAGGTGTCGATAGGCATTTCAGATATAGAAGCCGATAGGCATTTCAAATATAGGTGCCGATAGGCATTCCAGATATGGTTGCCGATAGGCATTTCAAATATAGGTGCTGATAGGGATTTTAGATGTAGTTTCCGATAGCCATTTCAAAAATAGGTGCCGATAGGCATTTCAGATATAGATGCCGATAGGCATTTAGATATAGTGGCCAATTGGCATTTTAAAAATAGGTGCCGATAGGCATTTCAGATATAGAAGCCGATAGGCATTTCAAATATAGGTGCCGATAGGCATTCCAGATATGGTTGCCGATAGGCATTTCAAATATAGGTGCTGATAGGCATTTTAGATGTAGTTTCCGATAGGCATTTCAAAAATTGATGCCGATAGGCATTTCAGATATAGGTGCCGATAGGCATTTCAGATATAGTTGCCGATTGGCATTTTAAAAACAGGTGCCGATAGGCATTTCAGATATAGAAGCCGACAGGTATTTCAAATATAGGTGTCGATAGGCATTTCAGATATGTTTGCCGATAGGCATTTCAAATATAGGAGCAGATTGGCATTTCAGATGTACTTTCCGAAAGACATTTCAAAAATAGGTGCCGATAGGCATTTCAGATATAGGTGCCGATAGGCATTTCAGATATAGTTGCCGTTTGGCATTTTAAAAATAGGTGCCGATAGGCATTTCAGATATAGAAGCCGATAGGCATTTCAAATATAGGTGCCGATAGGCATTCCAGATATGGTTGCCGATAGGCATTTCAAATATAGGAGCTGATAGGCATTTAAGATGTAGTTTCCGATAGGCATTTCAAAAATTGGTGCCGATTGGCATTTCAGATATAGGTGCCGATAGGCATTTTAGATATAGTTGCCGATTGGCATTTTAAAAATAGGTGTCGATAGGCATTTCAGATATAGAAGCCGATAGGCATTTCAAATATAGGTGCCGATAGGCATTCCAGATGTAGTTGCCGATAGGCATTTCAGATATAGTTGCCGATTGGCATTTTAAAAATAGGTGCCGATAAGCATTTCAGATATAGAAGCCGATAGGTATTTCAAATATAGGTGTCGATAGGCATTTCAGATATGGTTGCCGATAGGCATTTCAAATATAGGTGCTGATAGGCATTTTAGATGTAGTTTCCGATAGGCATTTCAAAAATAGGTGCCGATAGGCATTTCAGATATAGGTGCCGATAGGCATTTTAGATATAATTGCCGATTGGCATTTTAAAAATAGGTGTCGATAGGCATTTCAGATATAGAAGCCGATAGGCATTTCAAATATAGGTGCCGATAGGCATTCCAGATGTGGTTGTCGATAGGCATTTCAAATATAGGTGCTGATAGGCATTCCAAATGTATTTTCCGATAGGCATTTCAAAAATTGGTGCCAAAAGGCATTTCAGATATAGGTGCCGATAGGCATTTCAGATATAGTTACCGATTGGCATTTTAAAAATAGGTGCCGATAGGCATTTCAGATATAGATGCCGATAGGTATTTCAAATATAGGTATCGATAGGCATTTCAGATATGGTTGCCGATAGGCATTTCAAATATAGGTGCTGATAGGCATTCAAGATGTAGTTTCCGATAGGCATTTTAAAAATAGGTGCCGATAGGTATTTCAGATATAGGTGCCGATAGGCATTTAAGATATAGTTGCCGATAGGCATTTAAAATATAGGTGCCGATAGGCATTTCAAATATAGGTGTCGATAGGCATTTCAGATATAAATGCCGAAAGGCATTTCAGATATAGTTGCCGATTGGCATTTTAAAAATAGGTGCCGCTAGGCATTTCAGATATAGAAGCCGATAGGTATTTCAAATATAGGTGCCGATAGGCATTTCAGATATAGTTGCCGATAGGCATTTAAAATATAGGTGCCGATAGGCATTTCAAATATAGGTGTCGATAGGCATTTCAGATATAAATGCCGAAAGGCATTTCAGATATAGTTGCCGATTGGCATTTTAAAAATAGGTGCCGCTAGGCATTTCAGATATAGAAGCCGATAGGCATTTCAAATATAGGTGCCGATAGGCATTCCAAATATAGTTGCCGATAGGCTTTTCAAATATAGGTGCTGATAGGCAATTCAGATGTAGTTTCCGATAGGCATTTCAAAAATAGGTGCCGATAGGCATTTCAGATATAGGTGCCGATAGGCATTTCAGATATAGTTGCCGATTGGCATTTTAAAAATAGGTGCCGATAGGCATTTCAGATATAGAAGCCGATAGGCATTTCAAATATAGGTGCCGATAGGCATTCCAGATATGGTTGCCGATAGGCATTACAAATATAGGTGCTGATAGGCATTTCAGATGTAGTTTCTGATAGGCATTTCAAAAATAGGTGCCGATAGGCATTTCAGATATAGGTGCCGATAGGCATTTCAGATATAGTTGCCGATATATATTTTAAAAATAGGTGCCGATAGGCATTTCAGATATAGAAGCCGATAGGCATTTTAAATATAGGTGCTGATAGGCATTCCAGATATGGTTGCCGATAGGCATTTCAAATATAGGTGCTGATAGGCATTTCAGATGTAGTTTCCGATAGGCATTTCAAAAATAGGTGCCGATAGGCATTTCAGATATAGGTGCCGATAGTCATTTCAGATATAGTTGCCGATTGGCATTTTAAAAATAGGTGCCGATAGGCATTTCAGATATAGAAGCCGATAGGCATTTCAAATATAGGTGCCGATAAGCATTCCAGATATGGTTGCCGATAGGCATTTCAAATATAGGTACTGATAGGCATTTCAGATGTAGTTTCCGATAGGCATTTCAAAAATTGGTGCCGATAGGCATTTAAGATATAGGTGCCGATAGGCATTTCAGATATAGTTGCCGATTGGCATTTTAAAAATAGGTGCCGATAGGCATTTCAGATATAGAAGCCGATAGGTATTTCAGATATAGGTGCCGATAGGCATTTCAGATATAGTTGCCAATTGGCATTTTAAACATAGGTGTCGATCGGCATTTCAGATATAGAAGCCGATAGGCATTTCAAATATAGGTGCCGATAGGCATTCCAGATATGGTTGCCGATAGGCATTTCAAATAGAGGTGCTGATAGGCATTTCAGATGTAGTTTCCGATAGGCATTTCAAAAATATGTGCCGATAGGCAATTCAAATATAGGTGCCGATAGGCATTTCAGATATAGTTGCAGATTGGCATTTTAAAAATAGGTGCCGATAGGCATTTCAGATATAGAAGCCGATAGGCATTTCAAATATAGGTGCCGATAGGCATTCCAGATATAGTTGCCGATAGGCATTTCAAATATAGGCGCTGATAGGCATTTCAGATGTAGTTTCCGATAGGCATTTTTAAAATAGGTGCCGATAGGCATTTCAGATATACGTGCCGATAGGCATTTCAGATATAGTTGCCGATTGGCATTTTAAAAATAGGTGCCGATAGGCATTTCAGATATAGAAGCCGATAGGCATTTCAAATATAGGTGCCGATAAGCATTCCAGATATGGTTGCCGATAGGCATTTTAAATATAGGTGTCGATAGGCATTTCAGATATGGTTGCCGATAGGGATTTCAAATATAGGTGCTGATAGGCATTTCAGATATAGTTGCCGATTGGCATTTTAAAAATAGGTACCGTTAGGCATTTTAGATGTAGTTTCCGATAGGCATTTCAAAAATAGGTGCCGATAGGCTTTTCAGATATAGGTGCCGATAGGCATATCAGATATAGTTGCCGATAGGCATATAAAATATAGGTGCCGATAGGCATTTCAAATATAGGTGTCGATAGGCATTTCAGATATAAATGCCGAAAGGCATTTCAGATATAGTTACCGATAGGCATTTCTGATGTGGTTGCCGATAGGTATTTCAAATATATGTGCTGATAGGCATTTCAGATGTAGTTTTCGATAAGCATTTCAAAAATAGGTGCCGATATGTATTTCAGATATAGGTGCCAATAGGCACTTCAGATATAGTTGCCGATTGGCATTTTAAAAATAGGTGCCGATAGGCATTTCAGATATAGAAGCCGATAGGCATTTCAAATATAGGTGCTGATAGGCATTTCAGATGTGGTTGCCGATAGGCATTTCAAATATAGGTGCCGATAGGCATTTCAGATGTAGTTTCCGATAGGCATTTCAAAAATAGGTGCCGATAGTAATTTCAGATATAGGTGCCGATAGGCATTTCAGATATAGTTGCCAATTGGCATTTTAAAAATAGGTGTCGATAGGCATTTCAGATATAGAAGCCGATAGGCATTTCAAATATAGGTGCCGATAGGCATTCCAGATATGGTTGCCGATAGGCATTTCAAATATAGGTGCTGATAGGGATTTTAGATGTAGTTTCCGATAGGCATTAAAAAATAGGTGCCGATAGGCATTTCAGATATAGATGCCGATAGGCATTTAGATATAGTGGCCAATTGGCATTTTAAAAATAGGTGCCGATAGGCATTTCAGATATAGAAGCCGATAGGCATTTCAAATATAGGTGCCGATAGGCATTCCAGATATGGTTGCCGATAGGCATTTCAAATATAGGTGCTGATAGGCATTTTAGATGTAGTTTCCGATAGGCATTTCAAAAATTGATGCCGATAGGCATTTCAGATATAGGTGCCGATAGGCATTTCAGATATAGTTGCCGATTGGCATTTTAAAAACAGGTGCCGATAGGCATTTCAGATATAGAAGCCGACAGGTATTTCAAATATAGGTGTCGATAGGCATTTCAGATATGTTTGCCGATAGGCATTTCAAATATAGGAGCAGATTGGCATTTCAGATGTACTTTCCGAAAGACATTTCAAAAAAAGGTGCCGATAGGCATTTCAGATATAGGTGCCGATAGGCATTTCAGATATAGTTGCCGTTTGTCATTTAAAAAATAGGTGCAGATAGGCATTTCAGATATAGAAGCCGATAGGCATTTCAAATATAGGTGCCGATAGGCATTCCAGATATGGTTGCCGATAGGCATTTCAAATATAGGAGCTGATAGGCATTCCAAATGTATTTTCCGATAGGCATTTCAAAAATTGGTGCCGATAGGCATTTCAGATATAGGTGCCAAAAGGCATTTCAGATATAGTTACCGATTGGCATTTTAAAAATAGGTGCCGATAGGCATTTCAGATATAGAAGCCGATAGGCATTTCAAATATAGTTGCCGATTGGCATTTTAAAAATAGGTGCCGATAAGCATTTCAGATATAGAAGCCGATAGGTATTTCAAATATAGGTGTCGATAGGCATTTCAGATATGGTTGCCGATAGGCATTTCAAATATAGGTGCTGATAGGCATTTTAGATGTAGTTTCCGATAGGCATTTCAAAAATAGGTGCCGATAGGCATTTCAGATATAGGTGCCGATAGGCATTTTAGATATAGTTGCCGATTGGCATTTTAAAAATAGGTGTCGATAGGCATTTCAGATATAGAAGCCGATAGGCATTTCAAATATAGGTGCCGATAGGCATTTCAGATGTGGTTGTCGATAGGCATTTCAAATATAGGTGCTGATAGACATTCCAAATGTATTTTCCGATAGGCATTTCAAAAATTGGTGCCGATAGGCACTTCAGATATAGGTGCCGATAGGCATTTCAGATATAGTTACCGATTGGCATTTTAAAAATAGGTGCCGATAGGCATTTCAGATATAGATGCCGATAGGTATTTCAAATATAGGTATCGATAGGCATTTCAGATATGGTTGCCGATAGGCATTTCAAATATAGGTGCTGATAGGCATTTCAGATGTAGTTTCCGATAGCCATTTAAAAATAGGTGCCGATAGGCATTTCAGATATAGGTGCCGATAGGCATTTCAGATATAGTTGCCGATTGGCATTTTAAAAATAGGTGCCGATAGGCATTTTAGATATAGAAGCCGATAGGCATTTCAAATATAAGTGCCGATAGGCATTCCAGATATGGTTGTTGATAGGCATTCCAAATATAAGTGCCGATAGGCATTTCAGATGTAGTTTCCGATAGGCATTTCAAAAATAGGTAACGATAGGCATTTCAGATATAGGTGCCGATAGGCATTTAAGATATAGTTGCCGATAGGCATTTAAAATATAGGTGCCGATAGGCATTTCAAATATAGGTGTCGATAGGCATTTCAGATATAAATGCCGAAAGGCATTTCAGATATAGTTGCCGATTGGCATTTTAAAAATAGGTGCCGCTAGGCATTTCAGATATAGAAGCCGATATGCATTTCAAATATAGGTGCCGATAGGCATTCCAAATATAGTTGCCGATAGGCTTTTCAAATATAGGTGCTAATAGGCACTTTAGATGTAGTTTCCGATAGGCATTTCAAAAATAGGTGCCGATAGGCATTTCAGATATAGGTGCCGATAGGCATTTCAGATATAGTTGCCGATTGGCATTTTAAAAATAGGTGCCGATAGGCATTTCAGATATAGAAGCCGATAGGCATTTCAAATATAGGTGCCGATAGGCATTCCAGATATGGTTGCCGATAGGCATTTCAAATATAGGTGCTGATAGGCATTTCAGATGTAGTTTCTGATAGGCATTTCAAAAATAGGTGCCGATAGGCATTTCAGATATAGGTGCCGATAGGCATTTCAGATATAGTTGCCGATATATATTTTAAAAATAGGTGCCGATAGGCATTTCAGATATAGAAGCCGATAGGCATTTTAAATATAGGTGCCGATAGGCATTCCAGATATGGTTGCCGATAGGCATTTCAAATATAGGTGCTGATAGGCATTTCAGATGTAGTTTCCGATAGGCATTTCAAAAATAGGTGCCGATAGGCATTTCAGATATAGGTGTCGATAGTCATTTCAGATATAGTTGCCGATTGGCATTTTAAAAATAGGTGCCGATAGGCATTTCAGATATAGAGGCCGATAGGCATTTCAAATATAGGTGCCGATAAGCATTCCAGACATGGTTGCCGATAGGCATTTCAAATATAGGTACTGATAGGCATTTCAGATGTAGTTTCCGATAGGCATTTCAAAAATTGGTGCCGATAGGCATTTCTGATATTCTCGATTGGCATTTTAAAAATAGGTGTTGATAGGCATTTCAGATATAGAAGCCGATAAGTATTTCAAATATTTGTGCCGATAGGCATTCCAGATATGGTTGCCGATAGGCATTTCAAATATAGGTGCTGATAGGCATTTCAGATGTAGTTTATGATAGGCATTTCAAAAATTGGTGCCGATAGGCATTTCAGATATAGGTGCCGATAGGCATTTCAGATATAGTTGCCGATTGGCATTTTAAAAATAGGTGCCGATAGGCATTTAAGATATAGAAGCCGATAGGTATTTCAAATATAGGTGTCGATAGGCATTTCAGATATGGTTGTAGATAGGCATTTTAAATATTGGTGCTGATAGGCATTTCATATATAGTTTCTGATAGGCATTTCAAAAATAGGTGCCGATAGGCATTTCAGATATAGGTGCCGATAGGCATTTCAGATATAGGTGCCGATAGGCATTTCAGATATAGTTGCCGATTGGCATTTTAAAAATAGGTGCCGATAGGCATTTCAGATATAGAAGACGATAGGCATTTCAAATATAGGTGCCGATAGGCATTCCAGATATGGTTGCCGATAGGCATTTCAAATATAGGTGCTGATAGGCATTTCAGATGTAGTTTCCGATAGGCATTTCAAAAATAGGTGCCGATAGGCATTTCAGATATAGGTGCCGATAGGCATTTCAGATATAGTTGCCAATTGGCATTTTAAAAATAGGTGCCGATAGGCATTTCAGATATAGAAGCCGATAGACACTTCAAATATAGGTGCCGATAGGCATTCCAGATATGGTTGCCGATAGGCATTTCAAATATAGGTGCTGATAGGCATTTTAGATGTAGTTTCCGATAGGCATTTCAAAAATTGATGCCGATAGGCATTTCAGATATAGGTGCAGATATGCATTTCAGATATAGTTGCCGATTGGCATTTTAAAAACAGGTGCCGATAGCATTTCAGATATAGAAGCCGATAGGTATTTAAAATATAGGTGTCGATAGGCATTTTAGATATGGTTGCCGATAGGCATTTCAAATATAGGAGCAGATAGGCATTTCAGATGTAGTTTCCGAAAGGCATTTCAAAAATAGGTGCCGATAGGCATTTCAGATATAGGTGCCTAAAGGCATTTCAGATATAGTTGCCGATTGGCATTTTAAAAATAGGTGCCGATAGGCATTTCAGATATAGACGCCGATAGGCATTTCAAATATAGGTGCCGATAGGCATTCCAGATATAGAAGCCGATAGGCATTTCAAATATAGGTGCCGATAGGCATTTCAGATATAGGTGCCTATAGGCATTCCAGATATGGTTGCCGATAGGCATTTCAAATATAGGTGCTGATAGGCATTTTAGATGTAGTTTCCGATAGTCATTTCAAAAATAGGTGCCGATAGGCATTTCAGATATAGGTGCCGATAGGCATTTCAGCTATAGTTGCCGAATGGCATTTTAAAAATAGGTGCAGATAGGCATTTTAGATGTAGTTTTCGATAGGCATTTCAAAAATAAGTGCCGATAGGCATTTCAGATATAGGTGCCGATAGGCATATCAGATATAGTTGCCGATAGGCATTTAAAATATAGGTGCCGATAGGCATTTCAAATATAGGTGTCGATAGGCATTTCAGATATAAATGCCGAAAGGCATTTCAGATATAGGTGCCGATTGGCATTTTTAAAATAGGTGCCGATAGGCATTTCAGATATAGACGCCGATAGGCATTTCAAATATAGGTGCCGATAGGCATTCCAGATATAGAAGCCGAGAGGCATTTCAAATATAGGTGCCGATAGGCATTCCAGATATGGTTGCCGATAGGCATTTCAAATATAGGTGCTGATAGGCATTTTAGATGTAGTTTCCGATAGGCATTTCAAAAATAGGTGCCGATAGGCATTTCAGATATAGGTGCCGATAGGCATATCAGATATAGTTGCCGATAGGCATTTAAAATATAGGTGCCGATAGGCATTTCAAATATAGGTGTCGATAAAAATTTCAGATATAAATGCCGAAAGGCATTTCAGATATAGGTGCCGATAGGCATTTCTGATGTGGTTGCCGATAGGCATTTCAAATATAGGTGCTGATAGGCATTGCAGATGTAGTTTTCGAAAGGGATTTCAAAAATAGGTGCCGATAGGCATTTCAGATATAGGTGCCGATAGGCACTTCAGATATAATTGCAGATTGGCATTTTAAAAATAGGTGCCGATAGGCATTTCAGATTTAGAAGCCGATAGGCATTTCAAATATAGGTGCCGATAGGCATTCCAGATATGGTTGCCGATAGGCATTTCAAATATTGGTGCTAATAGGCATTTCAGATGTAGTTTCCGATAGGCATTTCAAAAATAGGTGCCGATAGTCATTTCAGATATAGGTGCCGATAGGCATTTCAGATATAGTTGCCAATTGGCATTTTAAAAATAGGTGCCGACAGGCATTTCAGATATAGAAGCCGATGGGCATTTCAAATATAGGTGCCGATAGGCATTTCAGATGTAGTTTCCGATAGGCATTTTAAAAATAGGTGCCGATAGGCATTTCAGATATAGGTGCCAATAGGCATTTCAGATATAGTTGCCAATTGGCATTTTAAAAATAGGTGTCGATAGGCATTTCAGATATAGAAGCCGATAGGCATTTCAAATATAGGTGCCGATAGGCATTTCAGATGTAGTTTCCGATAGGCATTTCAAAAATAGGTGCCGATAGTCATTTCAGATATAGGTGCCGATAGGCATTTCAGATATAGTTGCCAATTGGCATTTTAAAAATAGGTGTCGATAGGCATTTCAGATATAGAAGCCGATAGGCATTTCAAATATAGGTGCCGATAGGCATTTCAGATGTAGTTTCCGATAGGCATTTCAAAAATAGGTGCCGATAGTCATTTCAGATATAGGTGCCGATAGGCATTTCAGATATAGTTGCCAATTGGCATTTTAAAAATAGGTGCCGACAGGCATTTCAGATATAGAAGCCGATAGGCATTTCAAATATAGGTGCCGATAGGCATTCCAGATATGGTTGCCGATAGGCATTTCAAATATAGGTGTTGATAGGCATTTTAGATGTAGTTTCCGATAGGCATTTCAAAAATTGATGCCGATAGGCATTTCAGGTATAGGTGCCGATAGGCAATTCAGATATAGTTGCCGATTGGCATTTTAAAAACAGGGGCCGATGGGCATTTCAGATATAGAAGCCGATAGGTATTTCAAATATAGGTGTCGATAGGCATTTCAGATATGGTTGCCGATAGGCATTTCAAATATAGGAGCAGATAGGCATTTCAGATATAGTTTCCGAAACGCATTTCAAAAATAGGTGCCGATAGGCATTTCAGATATAGTTGCCGATTGGCATTTTAAAAATAGGTGCCGATAGGCATTTCAGATATAGAAGCCGATAAGCATTTCAAATATAGGTGCTGATAGGCATTCCAGATATGGTTGCCGATAGGCATTTCAAATATAGGTGCTGATAGGCATTTCACATGTAGTTTTCGATGGGCATTTCAAAAATTGGTGCCGATAGGCATTTCAGATATAGGTGCCGATAGGCATTTCAGATATAGTTGCCGATTGGCATTTTAAAAATAGGTGCTGATAGGCATTTCAGATATAGAAGCCGATAGGTATTTCAAATATAGGTGTCGATAGGCATATCAGATATGGTTGCCATTAGGCATTACAAATATAGGTGCTGATAGGCATTCCAGATGTAGTTTCCGATAGGCATTTCAAAAATTAGTGCCGATAGGCATTTCAGATATAGGTGCCGATAGGCATTTCAGATATAGTTACCGATTGGCATTTTTTAAATAGGTGCCGATAGGCATTTCAGATATAGAAGCCGATGGGTATTTCAAATATAAGTGCTGATAGGCATTTTAGATGTAGTTTCCGATAGGCATTTCAAAAATAGGTACCGATAGGCATTTCAGATATAGAAGCCGATAGGCATTTCAAATATAGGTGCCGATAGGCATTCCAGATATGGCTGCCGATAGGCATTTCAAATATAAGTGCTGATAGGCATTTTAGATGTAGTTCTTGATAGGCATTTCAAAAATAGGTACCGATAGGCATTTTAGATATAGTTACAGATAGGCATTTCAGATATGGTTGCCGATAGGCATTTCAAATATAGGTGCTGATAGGCATTTCAGATGTAGTTTCCGATAGGCATTTCAAAAATAGGTGCCGATAGGCATTTCAGATATAGGCGCCGATAGGCATTTCAGATATAGGCGCCGATAGGCATTTCAGATATAGTTGCCGATTAGCATTTTAAAAATAGGTGCCGATAGGCATTTCAGATATTGAAGCCGATAGGCATTTCAAATATAGGTGTCAATAGGCATTTCAGATATGGTTGCCGATAGGCATTTCAAATATAGGTGCTGATAGGCATTTCAGATGTAGTTTCCGATAGGCATTTCAAAAATAGGTGCCGATAGGCATTTCAGATATAGGCGCCGATAGGCATTTCAGATATAGTTGCCGATTGGCATTTTTAAATAGGTGCCGATAGGCATTTCAGATATAGAAGCCGATAGGCATTTCAAATATTTGTGCCGATAGGCATTCCAGATATGGTTGCCGATAGGCATTTAAAATATAGGTGCTGATAGGCATTTCAGATGTAGTTTATGATAGGCATTTCAAAAATTGGTGCCGATAGGCATTTCAGATATAGGTGCCGATAGGCATTTCAGATATAGTTGCCGATTGGCATTTTAAAAATAGGTGCCGATAGGCATTTAAGATATAGAAGCCGATAGGTATTTCAAATATAGGTGTCGATAGGCATTTCAGATATGGTTGCCGATAGGCATTTTAAATATTGGTGCTGATAGGCATTTTATATGTAGTTTCTGATAGGCATTTCAAAAATAGGTGCCGATAGGCATTTCAGATATAGGTGCCGATAGGCATTTCAGATATAGGTGCCGATATACATTTCAGATATAGTTGCCGATTGGCATTTTAAAAATAGGTGCCGATAGGCATTTCAGATATAGAAGACGATAGGCATTTCAAATATAGGTGCCGATAAGCATTCCAGATATGGTTGCCGATAGGCATTTCAAATATAGGTGCTGATAGGCATTTCAGATGTAGTTTCCGATAGGCATTTCAAAAATAGGTGCCGATAGGCATTTCAGATATAGGTGCCGATAGGCATTTCAGATATAGTTGCCAATTGGCATTTTAAAAATGGGTGCCGATAGGCATTTCAGATATAGAAGCCGATAGGCACTTCAAATATAGGTGCCGATAGGCATTCCAGATATGGTTGCCGATAGGCATTTCAAATATAGGTGCTGATAGGCATTTTAGATGTAGTTTCCGATAGGCATTTCAAAAATTGATGCCGATACGCATTTCAGATATAGGTGCCGATATGCATTTCAGATATAGTTGCCGATTGGCATTTTAAAAACAGGTGCCGATAGCATTTCAGATATAGAAGCCGATAGGTATTTAAAATATAGGTGTCGATAGGCATTTTAGATATGGTTGCCGATAGGCATTTCAAATATAGGAGCAGATAGGCATTCCAGATGTAGTTTCCGATAGGCATTTCAAAAACTAGTGCCGATAGGCATTTCAGATATAGGTGCCAATAGGCATTTCAGATATAGTTACCGATTGGCATTTTTTAAATAGGTGCCGATAGGCATTTCAGATATAGAAGCCGATGGGTATTTCAAATATAAGTGCTGATAGGCATTTTAGATGTAGTTTCCGATAGGCATTTCAAAAATAGGTACCGATAGGCATTTCAGATATAGAAGCCGATAGGCATTTCAAATATAGGTGCCGATAGGCATTCCAGATATGGCTGCCGATAGGCATTTCAAATATAAGTGCTGATAGGCATTTTAGATGTAGTTTCCGATAGGCATTTCAAAAATAGGTGCCGATAGGCATTTCAGATATAGGTGCCGATAGGCATTTTAGATATAGTTGCCGATTGGCATTTTAAAAATAGGTGTCGATAGGCATTTCAGATATAGAAGCCGATAGGCATTTCAAATATAGGTGCCGATAGGCATTCCAGATATGGTTGCCGATAGGCATTTCAAATATAGGTGCTGATAGGCATTTTAGATGTAGTTTCCGATAGGCATTTCAAAAATTGATGCCGATAGGCATTTCAGATATAGGTGCCGATAGGCATTTCAGATATAGAAGCCGATAGGTATTTCAAATATAGGTGTCGATAGGCATTTCAGATATGTTTGCCGATAGGCATTTCAAATATAGGAGCAGATTGGCATTTCAGATGTACTTTCCGAAAGACATTTCAAAAATAGGTGCCGATAGGCATTTCAGATATAGGTGCCGATAGGCATTTCAGATATAGTTGCCGTTTGGCATTTTAAAAATAGGTGCCGATAGGCATTTCAGATATAGAAGCCGATAGGCATTTCAAATATAGGTGCCGATAGGCATTCCAGATATGGTTGCCGATAGGCATTTCAAATATAGGAGCTGATAGGCATTTAAGATGTAGTTTCCGATAGGCATTTCAAAAATTGGTGCCGATTGGCATTTCAGATATAGGTGCCGATAGGCATTTTAGATATAGTTGCCGATTGGCATTTTAAAAATAGGTGTCGATAGGCATTTAAGATGTAGTTTCCGATAGGCATTTCAAAAATTGGTGCCGATTGGCATTTCAGATATAGGTGCCGATAGGCATTTTAGATATAGTTGCCGATTGGCATTTTAAAAATAGGTGCCGATAAGCATTTCAGATATAGAAGCCGATAGGTATTTCAAATATAGGTGTCGATAGGCATTTCAGATATGGTTGCCGATAGGCATTTCAAATATAGGTGCTGATAGGCATTTTAGATGTAGTTTCCGATAGGCATTTCAAAAATAGGTGCCGATAGGCATTTCAGATATAGGTGCCGATAGGCATTTTAGATATAGTTGCCGATTGGCATTTTAAAAATAGGTGTCGATAGGCATTTCAGATATAGAAGCCGATAGGCATTTCAAATATAGGTGCCGATAGGCATTCCAGATGTGGTTGTCGATAGGCATTTCAAATATAGGTGCTGATAGGCATTCCAAATGTATTTTCCGATAGGCATTTCAAAAATTGGTGCCGATAGGCATTTCAGATATAGGTGCCGATAGGCATTTCAGATATAGTTACCGATTGGCATTTTAAAAATAGGTGCCGATAGGCATTTCAGATATAGATGCCGATAGGTATTTCAAATATAGGTATCGATAGGCATTTCAGATATGGTTGCCGATAGGCATTTCAAATATAGGTGCTGATAGGCATTTCAGATGTAGTTTCCGATAGGCATTTTAAAAATAGGTGCCGATAGGTATTTCAGATATAGGTGCCGATAGGCATTTCAGATATAGTTGCCGATTGGCATTTTAAAAATAGGTGCCGATAGGCATTTTAGATATAGAAGCCGATAGGCATTTCAAATATAAGTGCCGATAGGCATTCCAGATATGGTTGTTGATAGGCATTCCAAATATAAGTGCCGATAGGCATTTCAGATGTAGTTTCCGATAGGCAATTCAAAAATAGGTACCGATAGGCATTTCAGATATAGGTGCCGATAGGCATTTAAAATATAGGTGCCGATAGGCATTTCAAATATAGGTGTCGATAGGCATTTCAGATATAAATGCCGAAAGGCATTTCAGATAGAGTTGCCGATTGGCATTTTAAAAATAGGTGCCGCTAGGCATTTCAGATATAGAAGCCGATAGGTATTTCAAATATAGGTGCCGATAGGCATTTCAGATATAGTTGCCGATAGGCATTTAAAATATAGGTGCCGATAGGCATTTCAAATATAGGTGTCGATAGGCATTTCAGATATAAATGCCGAAAGGCATTTCAGATATAGTTGCCGATTGGCATTTTAAAAATAGGTGCCGCTAGGCATTTCAGATCTAGAAGCCGATAGGCATTTCAAATATAGGTGCCGATAGGCATTCCAAATATAGTTGCCGATAGGCTTTTCAAATATAGGTGCTGATAGGCAATTCAGATGTAGTTTCCGATAGGCATTTCAAAAATAGGTGCCGATAGGCATTTCAGATATAGGTGCCGATAGGCATTTCAGATATAGTTGCCGATTGGCATTTTAAAAATAGGTGCCGCTAGGCATTTCAGATATAGAAGCCGATAGGCATTTCAAATATAGGTGCCGATAGGCATTCCAAATATAGTTGCCGATAGGCTTTTCAAATATAGGTGCTGATAGGCAATTCAGATGTAGTTTCCGATAGGCATTTCAAAAATAGGTGCCGATAGGCATTTCAAATATAGGTGCTGATAGGCATTTCAGATGTAGTTTCTGATAGGCATTTCAAAAATAGGTACCGATAGGCATTTCAGATATAGGTGCCGATAGGCATTTCAGATATAGGTGCCGATAGGCATTTAAAATATAGGTGCCGATAGGCATTTCAAATATAGGTGTCGATAGGCATTTCAGATATAAATGCCGAAAGGCATTTCAGATATAGTTGCCGATTGGCATTTTAAAAATAGGTGCCGCTAGGCATTTCAGATATAGAAGCCGATAGGTATTTCAAATATAAGTGCCGATAGGCATTTCAGATATAGTTGCCGATAGGCATTTAAAATATAGGTGCCGATAGGCATTTCAAATATAGGTGTCGATAGGCATTTTAGATATAAATGCCGAAAGGCATTTCAGATATAGTTGCCGATTGGCATTTTAAAAATAGGTGCCGCTAGGCATTTCAGATATAGAAGCCGATAGGCATTTCAAATATATGTGCCGATAGGCATTCCAAATATAGTTGCCGATAGGCTTTTCAAATATAGGTGCTGATAGGCAATTCAGATGTAGTTTCCGATAGGCATTTCAAAAATAGGTGCCGATAGGCATTTTAGATATAGGTGCCGATAGGCATTTCAGATATAGTTGCCGATTGGCATTTTAAAAATAGGTGCCGATAGGCATTTCAGATATAGAAGCCGATAGGCATTTCAAATATAGGTGCCGATAGGCTTTCCAGATATGGTTGCCGATAGGCATTTCAAATATAGGTGCTGATAGGAATTTCAGATGTAGTTTCTGATAGGCATTTCAAAAATAGGTGCCGATAGGCATTTCAGATATAGGTGCCGATAGGCATTTCAGATATAGTTGCCGATATATATTTTAAAAATAGGTGCCGATAGGCATTTCAGATATAGAAGCCGATAGGCATTTTAAATATAGGTGCCGATAGGCATTCCAGATATGGTTGCCGATAGGCATTTCAAATATAGGTGCTGATAGGCATTTCAGATGTAGTTTCCGATAGGCATTTCAAAAATAGGTGCCGATAGGCATTTCAGATATAGGTGCCGATAGTCATTTCAGATATAGTTGCCGATAGGCATTTAAAATATAGGTGCCGATAGGCATTTCAAATATAGGTGTCGATAGGCATTTCAGATATAAATGCCGAAAGGCATTTCAGATATAGTTGCCGATTGGCATTTTAAAAATAGGTGCCGCTAGGCATTTCAGATATAGAAGCCGATAGGCATTTCAAATATAGGTGCCGATAGGCATTCCAAATATAGTTGCCGATAGGCATTTCAAATATATGTGCTGATAGGCATTTCAGATGTAGTTTCCGATAGGCATTTCAAAAATATGTGCCGATAGGCATTTCAGATATAGGTGCCGATAGGCATTTCAGATATAGTTGCCGATTGGCATTTTGAAAATAGGTGCCGATAGGCATTTCAGATATAGAAGCCGATAGGCATTTCAAATATAGGTGCCGATAGGCATTCCAGATATGGTTGCCGATAGGCATTTCAAATATAGGTGCTGATAGGCATTTTAGATGTAGTTTCCGATAGGCATTTCAAAAATTGATGCCGATAGGCATTTCGGATATAGGCGCCGATAGGCATTTCAGATATAGTTGCCGATTGGAATTTTAAAAAGAGGTGCCGATAGGCATTTCAGATATAGAAGCCGATAGGTATTTCAAATATAGGTGTGGATAGGCATTTCAGATATGGTTGCCGTTAGGCATTTCAAATATAGGAGCAGATAGGCATTTCAGACGTAGTTTCCGAAAGGCATTTCAAAAATATATGCCGATAGGCATTTCAGATATAGGTGCCGATAGGCATTTCAGATATAGTTGCCGATTGGTATTTTAAAAATAGGTGCCGATAGGCATTTCAGATATAGAAGCCGATAGGCATTTCAAATATAGTTGCCGATAGGCATTCCAGATATGGTTGCCGATAGGCATTTTAAAAACAGGTGCCGATAGGCATTTCAGATATAGAAGCCGATAGGTATTTCAAATATAGGTGTCGATAGGCATTTCAGATATGGTTGCCGATAGGCATTTCAAATATAGGAGCAGATAGGGATTTCATATGTAGTTTCCGAAAGGCATTTAAAAAATATATGCCGATAGGCATTTCAGATATAGGTGCCGATAGGTATTTCAAATATAGTTGCCGATTGGTATTTTAAAAATAGGTGCCGATAGGCATTTCAGATATAGAAGCCGATAGGCATTTCAAATATAGTTGCCAATAGGCATTCCAGATATGGTTGCCGATAGGCATTTTAAAAACAGGTGCCGATAGGCATTTCAGATATAGAAGCCGATAGGTATTTCAAATATAGGTGTCGATAGGCATTTCAGATATGGTTACCGATAGGCATTTCAAATATAGGAGCAGATAGGCATTTCAGACGTAGTTTCCGAAAGGCATTTCAAAAATATATGCCGATAGGCATTTCAGATATAGGTGCCGATAGGCATTTCAGATATAGTTGCCGATTGGTATTTTAAAAATAGGTGCCGATAGGCATTTCAGATATAGAAGCCGATAGGCATTTCAAATATAGTTGCCGATAGGCATTCCAGATATGGTTGCCGATAGGCATTTTAAAAACAGGTGCCGATAGGCATTTCAGATATAGAAGCCGATAGGTATTTCAAATATAGGTGTCGATAAGCATTTCAGATATGGTTGCCGATAGGCATTTCAAATATAGGAGCAGATAGGGATTTCAGATGTAGTTTCCAAAAAGGCATTTAAAAAATATATGCCGATAGGCATTTCAGATATAGGTGCCGATAGGCATTTCAGATATAGTTGCCGATTGGTATTTTAAAAATAGGTGCCGATAGGCATTTCAGATATAGAAGCCGATAGGCATTTCAAATATAGTTGCCGATAGTCATTCCAGATATGGTTGCCGATAGGCATATCAAATATAAGCGCTGATAATCATTTCAGATGTAGTTTCCGATAGGCATTTCAAAAATAGGTACCGATAGGCATTTCAGATATAGGTGCCGATAGGCATTTCAGATATAGTTGCCGATTGGCATTTTAAAAATAGGTGCCGATAGGCATTTCAGATATAGAAGCCGATAGGTATTTCAAATATAGGTGTGGATAGGCATTTCAGATATGGTTGCCGATAGGCATTTCAAATATAAGTGCTGATAGTCATTTCAGATGTAGTTTCCGATAGGCATTTCAAAAATAGGTTCCGATAGGCATTTCAGATATAGGTGCCGATAGGCATTTCTGATGTGGTTGCCGATAGGTATTTCAAATATAGGTGCTGATAGGCATTTCAGATGTAGTTTTCGATAGGCATTTCAAAAATAGGTGCCGATAGGCATTTCAGATATAGGTGCCGATAGGCGCTTCAGATATAGTTGCCGATTGGCATTTTAAAAATAGGCGCCGATAGGTATTTCAGATATAGAAGCCGATATGCATTTCAAATATAGGCGCCGATAGGCATTCCAGATATGGTTGCCGATAGGCATTTCAAATATAGGTGCTGATAGGCATTTCAGATGTAGTTTCCGATAGGCATTTCAAAAATAGGTGCCGATAGGCATTTCAGATATAGGTGCCGATAGGCATTTCAGATATAGTTGCCGATTGGCATTTTAAAAATAGGTGCCGATAGGCATTTCAGATATAGAAGCCGATAGGCATTTCAAATATAGGTGCCGATAGGCTTTCCAGATATGGTTGCCGTTAGGCATTTCAAATATAGGTGCTGATAGGCATTTCAGATGTAGTTTCCGATAGGCATTTCAAAAATTTTTGCCGATAGGCATTTCAGATATAGGTGACGATAGGCATTTCAGATATAGTTGCCGATTGGCATTTTAAAAATAGGTGCCGATAGGCATTTCAGATATAGAAGCCGATAGGTATTTCAAATATAGGTGTCGATAGGCATTTCAGATATGATTGCCGATAGGCATTTCAAATATAGGTGCTGATAGGCATTTCAGATGTAGATTCCGATAGGCATTTCAAAAATAGGTGCCGATAGGCATTTCAGATATAGGTGCCGATAGGCATTTCAGATATAGTTGCCGATTGGCATTTTAAAAATAGGTGCCGATAGGCATTTCAGATATATAGGCCGATAGGCATTTCAGATATATAAGCCGATAGGCATTTCAAATATAGGTGCCGATGAGCCTTCCAGATATGGTTGCCGATAGGCATTTCAAATATAGGTGCTGATAGGCATTTCAGATGTAGTTTCCGATAGGCATTTCAAAAATTGGTGCCGATAGGCATTTCAGATATAGGTGCCGATAGGCATTTCAGATATAGTTGCCGATTGGCATTTTAAAAATAGGTGCCGATAGGCATTTCAGATATAGAAGCCGATAATTATTTTAAATATAGTTGTCGATAGGCATTTCAGATATGGTTGCCGATAAGCATTTCAAATATAGGTGCTGATAGGCATTTCAGATGTAGTTTCCGATAGGCATTTCAAAAATAGGTGCCGATAGGCATTTCAGATATAGGTGCCGATAGGCATTTCAGATATAGTTGCCGATTGGCATTTTAAAAATAGGTGCCGATAGGCATTTCAGATATATAAGCCGATAGGCATTTCAAATATAGGTGCCGATGAGCATTCCAGATATGGTTGCCGATAGGCATTTCAAATATAGGTGCTGATAAGCATTTCAGATGTAGTTTCCGATAGGCATTTCAAAAATTGGTGTCGATAGGCATTTCAGATATAGAAGCCAATAGGCATTTCAAATATAGGTGCCGATAGGCATTCCAGATATGGTTGCCGATAGGCATTTCAAATATAGGTGCTGATAGGCATTCCGGATGTAGTTTCCGATA